>JAHZMV010005796.1:0-64422 GCA_027743765.1 Coecobrya sp. COE2
ATACAATATTTTTATAGACAACAGTTTTGAAGTACCAGTATAATAGTGTAAGAGTATCTTATATAAAATTAAAATAAGAAAAGAATTTTTTCTCAAGCGAGAAAAAAAATGAAACAACTCGATATAAAAAATAAGCTTTGAATATATTGCATGTCCAAAAGCTGATCATAGTAAAAACAATGCAATAAAAGTAAAATGTCAGTAGACTTTAACCTTTAAAAAAAAATTCTGATATGTGCCTGTGTCAATTTTAAATCATTTATTCATTTATTCCACATCTTATTACTGCATCTTATTATTTCATTCAAACTGTTTCACGATTTTTTTTCTTTTTCATAAGTCCGCCATACATGCATACGTTGTCATATACACACACACGCATCGCATTTTTTGCCATTTGTTGGCAGTAACACGTCACTAGTACTACGTACTGTCATAAAAGTGTACATGCATAAATGCATGTATAATCAAAATAACAATAATACATATCAAAAGCCTCAGTAACGGAAAAATGGACCTTTTTTTATAAAATACCTTTTGTCGTCACAAGACATCCGGCAGCTTCGTTGCACGTGCTTCATCTATTTTACATGGATTCATGCATAAATTACCCATGCAATGGAATCGTTGCAAGCAACTGTTTCACAAAAACTAAAGGAAACATGGCTTTATCTCATTCTTACCAACAACGAGTCAATGCCGGAACAGAAAACACTATTTTACGGAAGCTACTATATATTGGCCATGGGTACAATGACATGGCACACAAGCTAATAATGTGGAAGCAGCAGCAGAATATAACATCCAATAATAAAATGAAACTACCAAAGAACCACTTTCCCATGTCTCTTTATTCATAATATTACGTTCCTCACTGCATTTAAAGCGAAAAGGGTTTCACCATATTTAATATACAATCTTATTGGGTAAACAGTAGGGAAGAAACCCGAACCGAACCTCATTAAGTATCACAGTAATGCATTCCACTACAAGGAAACGCGGAAAGGATTACATAATGGTGCGGAAAAATAAATACGTGACATTCAAGTCACATGGTTCATCATTATTGCATTACATACTAGTCTCAGGTCTCCCATTATAGTCTAAACTTTGAACTTTGTGCATTTAACATCGCAACCTCAAAAACTTACTATTGCAAAGTGCAACTGTACTGAACCGTTACTGATGATGTGAGCCATGATGGTGGTGCTGGCGGCAAAAAAAGTACAAGTAGTGGCGCACGCTTCTTATGAAAAAGGTGGTTGCATGTTATGCCAATGATTAACTGTCGAGGAGTAGCTGAATATTTTTTAACTGCTGCTGCTGCTGATTGCATGCTTTCTCGCAGTTTTAAATGGGCACCATGCGTAAGTAGAAATGTTAAAAAAGCAACTGTTTCTTCCAGGAATCATTTTTACTCTGTTCATGTAGACAGCATTTATTTAGACATGCTGTAATTCCATTTTTGCATGAAATTGTATTATTTGCAAATAACTAGCCAAAAACTGAACCAAGTCGGCAAATTCATCGTAAAACGCCCAATGCCGCCGCTGCTGCTGTTGTGTGCTATATTAAATTGTCCATCATGTCATGTTGCAATTTTTCCTTTTTGCTCACACATCCACACACAGGCATGCGATGCCATGCTAGTCAGATACAAGTATTATGTGTTTGAAGGCAAGCAATAATATCAAGTAAACACTTTGTGTTGTGTGTGTGTTGTATACATATTAAAGTGCCGAGTGGAGAGGCAGCGTCGTCCTCCACCGTCGCATGGAATATTAAATAGGTCTGGCTTTCCTGAAAACCGAGGAATTATGTATGTAGTGGAGAGGAAAGTAAAGCCGCCTACTCTACCCGTACCGTGCCTACTTACGATTTACTAAAGTTGATATATTATACGTACGTACATCCTTATGAACTCAGCCAATAATGTATATATCGCCAATGCAGTAAATATTTGGGTCACTAGCAGCAGGCAGAAATTGCTGTGAATTTAGGTCATCGAGTTTTCTCCCTTTTCTTCAATTTCTTCCCCTTTCTACCATTTATATTACCTTTCTCTTACAACTTTTTCTCGGTCGGAGACAATGACAGGACGTTTTCTAACTTGCGTACCCCCACACACACATATCAACAACAAGAGTAATTCTCAGTTATCATTGCTGTTATTAGTGAAACATAAATTAAACAAACAATTCCGAAGAAACCGGCGACGTTGATAGAAGCATGTTATTTTCCTCATTTTCCCCGTACTTGTCCATGAAAACTTTCAGCTGGACTTTCACTGTGCTTTTGTAGGTCGCAAAAGCGTACTCACAGTTCGTGCCATGATAACAGTAATATTGGAAACGACTAGCATTGACACAGGCAGACAACTCGAGAACAAATATTACTTCGATCGCGATCGGTAGAACGCATTCGTTTCTACTCCTACAAAACGGATGAATAAATTATTGGCTGGTGAGGCTATATTAGCATAATAAAAATACCCACCGTGGACAGGAAAGCCTTGTTTGCCTTGCGGTTCCAATACGAAGGTGGGTTGTATAAATAAAGAGAGGGAGAGAGAGAAAATAGTGCAAATATTTCTGCAAAAATGGCATAAATTAGAATTTTGAAGAGCACTAGTAGCAGTTCCCTTCTTTAATAAAAGAGCCAAAAAGCTAAAAAGTGGCGTGTATGAGTTGTTCTACTTGGTATATAAATAGGTAGGTAGTTACTTAAGAACCGTCGTATTTTATGTATCTGTGCACGCTACTAAAAACAAAGGTTTAGGTTTATGGGACATGCTTAGTTTAAACGGAGCTAATGTTTCCAGTCCAGGTTCAGTTGACGATGTAATGTAATGAATACGACGTAATCAACCGGTGTAAAATGTCAAATTTCACGTCACAGGAAATGTTTAAACATTTACAGGAGAGACGTAATAATTACCATATCCAGCATTTCCAGTCAAGGCATACAAAAACAAGTTACCGCATAACCAGCTTATCAAATGACATTCGATCATTTCAAATGGTTAATGATAAAATAATAATAATAAATTCCGTTCCTTATGTGTCCCCGCTCTCAGACAAACAAAAATTCCCGTTGTTTATATTTTGTGGAAGTGACGACAACTCCAATAATGAGGTCAGCATGGATGATGAACTAAATATAAACCGTTTTTTCTTCGGTATTGCCAAATCAACCAATCAGCGTATGCATAAATAATATGGACATGTGAACCGAACTGAAAATTGTTCGTTCCAAATACACTTTTGTTGAAGGACAGTGATTGCACCAAAGTTTTATGTAAGTAGTTTCATGTGTCTTTTAACCCTGACAAAAATTTGCAAACCCCAAAAACTTAAACAGGAGCTTGAAGCAGTAATATAGGAATAAAAGTACCTTCCTTGAAATTTACAATTTTTCTAGTTTTTATGCTATCGATTTTTCACAGTCTTAGAATGCCCCATTTACCAAGGAAATTAAATGCGTCGTATTCTTTTAATGGGGACAACACTCAAGTACGCGTTCCACTAAGCAATTTCCTCCGTGCACAACTGATTATCGTAATAGAAATATGAAAAAACAGATAATTTCGTTTATTAGTGTTGCTGTGCTTGAATTGCGTTAAATTTTTATTTCCCGAAAATGATTGCATATCTTTGAAAAAGTCATATAATATTCATCTAATTAGTAAATTAATTAGCAGGCACGTAGTTTGGTGTTCAAAATGCATAATATTATGTATCCTTGTGGGTCGTGGTTTTATATGATGAATCTGATATATGACGACGATACGTCTGAGTTATTCTAATTTTACCTGCCACTTGCTACCTATCGCACATAAATTGCGCTAAAGTTACCTAAACCTAGAATAGACCTTTCCGCTGGGTTGGCTGTTTTTAAATTAGCAAGTACCTAACTCAGTGCACGACAATGGCGAGAAACGAGGCAATTTGTTCACATAACACAAAACGTAGACATGCAGAAACACGATTTTGTTTTGTGTGATAGTTTATGAGCACCTTATGTAATGTCACTCTCTCTCTCTCCCTAATGAAATAAGTAAGTTTGCCCGTGATAATGCTGGTAATTGACATGAGTGAGCCTTTAACTTGCCTTTTTGTCTGTCTGTCTCTCTGTCTGTGCTAGGTATTTCAAAAATGAACCCTTTGATGGTAACTAGGCCTACCTAGGCTAATGCATGCATGCCACAGCAAAGTACAATTAGGGGAATACAGAGCACAAGGTCTAGCTTTAATGATTGCTGTTATGTAATGTAATAACCGGGGAGCCCTATGTGCAAGCTGCTGTTATCAAATAAAATAATATTGAAAGTGAAAAGTGCTGCGGGTTACAATTTACAATAGTATGCATGTCCATTGTCTGTTTACTTTAGTTAGTGTGCTGGCTTGCGTATAAGAGGTACAGGTACACGCATATAGCTGCTCTGCTCTCCAATTCCTACATCATTATAATATGCATGTTGAAGGGTGTTGTTGTTACCTTTATGGTTACTATGCTGCGAGGCATTGGCTTAAAAACAAGTGTGGAAATGCCCTTTTCATTTATTTATATTTATTTCATTATTATTATTATTTTATTATATAATATCGACAGTTTATAAAATTGCTTCTCACATGGTTATGTATATAGAACAATATCAGAGAGCATTTAAAAATGTAATTGTAAAAAGATTGCAGTGTAGAACAATAATAAATAAACCTTTTTTCTGTATACTCTATTTATTTACGCAGGTACTAGTTTACTGCAATTGCAAATTGCAATCTGAACAGGCAGCCCCTTCAACATTACCAAGTGCATAGTGTTATAAATCATAATCCCATTTTGCAGCTTTTTTATACTGCGCAGTTGTGGGGTTGGAGTACATTGGGTACACATGTGCAGTTACACAACAAAAATGCATCTGCATCAAAAACTGAAACAAAAGGCTTATGAATGAGTTGTTTGATGGATGAATGACTGAATGAATGAATAAAGGAGATTAGGGCATATGAATGTGCATAAAAAATATAAAACTTATTTCCGTTTGGGTACATTAAAATGCACTGGCATCCTGATGTCATGACGTCGATGATAATGCGTGGCGATGAGTATTTATTATAGTGCCATTTTCAACAATGGCAACCTCGATTCAATCATAATATGATGTAAAATGCATAAAAATGAAAATGTGGTATTATCACTTGCATATTTTGTTCACATATTCATCATCCTCGTCTGCCTGCACACGGCTAAAAAACTTTCTTTCCTTACCTCACTGTACTTCTCTGTAATAATGTGCATGTAGGCACATAAAATGAGAATGCAGGAATAATATTTTTATTGAAGCGTAATGTGTCGTTGTTGCTATACTCTTAACGTGATCACATCTCTAATAACATAATATGCTTATATTATTATTACATAGTTCACTTTGAGTGTGTAATACGTAGATGCATAGAGATATACAGAGAGAAGAGCATCAAGATGAGAGAGCTAAAGCTGAGAATTAGGTCATGGTGTATAATTTCAGTTCTATTTCCGCATAGCGTCCTTTCCTTTCTCTCTTTTGGACGATAAAAGCGAGCCGTGTAAATAGAAGTACTTGCCGCCGCCACCACCACCACTGCACTGTCTGCTGAAATGATCACCAAGGATTTCTAGGAGTTTTACATGCAAACCAAAAAAACATGTTTAAGTACGCTCTCGCTCATAGTTGTTGTTGGATAACGTGTGCATGTGAGGAGTAGTACAACTGTTATTTTTATTAAATACTAGATAGATAGTTAGATAGATAGAGGCAAACAACACCACCTCTTTTGCTGCTGCTGCCTTGCTCTACCATCATCATCATCACTACAAGAACATAACTGCACTATAATTGGTACACGAACGATTGTAAAATATTTTGTTGTATGGTTGTAATAATTTAAGTGCATCAAATGCATGTTTTAGCTGATGCTGCTTCCTTGGTTGATGATGGTAGTGATACATGCCAAAAAGTATACGTCTCATCTCACATCCCATCATGCTCATCATCACAGCAATCAAAGCAAAATGAAGTTTGTATGTTTAAGGAAAGAAACCAAAAAGAACAAGGAGATTGCAAGAGGAGGATGATCATGGTGAATGCTAAGTGAAATAGAAAGGGAGGGAATGCTTGTTTTGTAACACATAGCATATTGGGCCGCAATGCCGCATAAATAGGGAAAAAAGACTTGCTTGAGAATGTTGCTTGCAATGCAATATTTAAGCTAGTAAAGCCAGCAGCGTGCTGATGATGATCATCATCAAAGGCCAATAGTATCAGGGCACAGAGAGACTACTACTACTCTAGCAAGAAGAATAAAGCAATTCAACTGCTTGAAACTTAAAGCTAAAAAATTTTTCATGTCAGATGTAAGTAACGTATGTAATGCCATGCATATGTGTGATATGTTGCGTGAGATGAGCTGTTGTTGTATCTATGAGGAAAAGAGGAGAAGAAGAAGAAAGCAGAAAAAAACTCAAGGGAAACTTTTTTGGGTGCAGCCAACAACAACAAGCTGCAAAAGAAGGAGTACAAGTAGCACCATCATCAGTAGTAGTAGTAGTATTTGTGTGTGAACTACTCACTGTCATTGTATTGAGTTCACTGCTACTATTACAACTTGCGCGCACGTTACTTATATTTGGGAATTTTTCTGCTTGCAGCTCTTTACTTTACGTGCTTTTTTTGGTCCCTGTTCTTTTTTTTGTCTGTATCTTTTTACTTGCATTTTGGCTACTTACAAAAAAAATTTAACCACTACCACCACTTCTGCTGTAACTGTAGCGGATTCTGTACGACGTTCCTCATCTCATATAGTCATGATGATCATATTCATTTAGGTATATCGTTGTCGGTGGTGGTGGTGATGGGACTATGTGCTACTAACTAGCTATATGAGATAGGTGAGTAAAAGAGCCCATGTTCGTTGTTGGCACTGTCAAAATTATTTGTGATGATGCTTGAATATTTCTGTATTACTATCTATATTATAATAGAGTAAGTACTTGTACAGCAGCAGCGACACGAAATAAAGTCTGTTAGAAATAAATGGTATTTCTTCTTCTGCTGCTGCTCTTTTTTTTGCTACACATTTTCATTCCCTTTCGGTGATTCTCTTCTGTCTCCCTTGAGACATTACTGAATATGGTTATTGCAATGTGCTGCCACTGAGAGAGAATATATGTAACATGATGGTTGGATGGCTGGTGCACTCTCACTTTGGTATACATTGAGAGAGACGTTGCTGTGGTGGTGTCACTTCGATTGTTGTTTCTATGCGTCTATTGTTGTTATTATGATTATTATTGTGCTTTTTTATTATTAAAGAATCACATGGTATGCAATATTGCACATATGCCACACTCGCTCTCTCTCTCGCTCTTATTTAAAGCATAAGTATATAAATAAATGCTATGTAACAACAATGTATGGCGAACGACTGTTATGTAAGGATTATTTTGCCCCTAGAGAATTTTCAGTAAAAAACTGAAGCATTTTTCCTATACGAACTTTTTATTAGATAATTCGCAACATTATGTATAAATATTAATATCTGATATTACACTTGTGATTATGCAACATGTCCATGTCCATTAAATGTCAGAACTATTGTGTAAATTACGTAGGTAGTAGCTTTTTTTGGACTTATTCATAAATGCATCAATTAGACGTGCTCAGGCTTGTCCTCGATTTAAAAAAAAGTGCGATGAATGCATAAAATATTCAAATTCGAGGAAATGCACTAATGATCTCAAGTTGGGTTTAATCTGATCAGAAACCGAGCAAGGACGAATAGTTAATATTATGGTGACGTGTTACAGGCACAACGACGCCACTTTTACTTCTCTTTTCGTACTCTTATACTTATACACTCTAATTCGGGACCATAATAAAAAACTCCAAAAAGCGTTATACGGATCACTGAAGAAATCCGTGGACCATTGTAAATAATTCCATCCATTGATCTGGCTGTCTGTCCCGAGAGAGTAAACTTGAAACTGGATCAATATGAAGAAGACGTTCTTAATGAATTCATATGCACGTTACACTCTTGGAGAATTTTTCCACCAGCCATCATTGTAACTGCACTGGTTTGAACCAAATAAAAGGAATGAACAATGAGGTAGCAATTTTGGAAATGTGTGCAAAATATCTGTACTTATCAAGAAAACAAGCAGCATACAGATTGGGAAACGCACATCATTCAATCCATTCAATTCCAAATTACTAGAACGCGGAACTGCAATGAAGATTTTTTTGTAATTAATGCTTATAATGGCAACGTATTATTGTCACATCAGCAACAGCCGTGTTTGTTTTAGGAACATTATAATTATTTTTTTGTATGTGTAGTCGTTCCGCTACTCTTGACGAAACTTTGTCTGCATTGCACCTCTTTTTAAAGCGATACTCCGTTTCACTTATCATTTTATGCAAATGTTTATCTCTGGTAGACCGTTGAATGAATTATGCATGCCGTTGTCGTGATGCAGAAGATGAAATGGGAAATTTGTACAAATCAGTTAATCTTTAAAAAAAATTTCAAGAGAAATACAACGAAAAACCTTTTTTCCGAGTAATTGAAGCATTACCATAAAATAAAAGTGCTTGTTTGTTCGTTGTATAACAACAGATCAGAGGAGGAGATGAGGAAAAGTAAAATTTAAATAAATAAAATTCATATACAACAATCCTATATGCAGAGCAAAACAAAAACTTAAACAAGTGCGATAATACCAAAACAAAAGTGAGCATTTGCACTGCACGATATGTAAACTGAGTGTCCTTTGTTATCTTTCAGTAGCATCAAAATATTATCATTGCAGAGTACGTTGGATTGAATTGCAGGCAAATAGGTAAAAATGAGCAGCCAAACTGCTACCACTACTACTCCAACATATTTAACCCCTTCGTTTGAATGTAAAATGACTTGGCTGTGGCTGTTGGTACCTTTTTTACAAGAAATCATAATAAATGGCCCAATCTCAGGAAAACTAAAGCATTTCCTCTTGTTGTTGCCTGGCACGAGCATCAGCAGCAGCAGAACAAGTAGGCAAGTCTGAGTCAGACAGAATCAGAATCTCTTCTGAATACATGCATAATAATAATATTATTTGTCTACTTAACTGCTTCAATGATCTTTGAGTCTGTTTCTGCACGACCAAGTCGTAATAAAGTAATGATGGCAATAAACACTACATACATACATACTTGCAAAAAGGCAGCTTATAATATAGAGTACGGAAAGAGTTTTTTGGTTGTTGTCTTATGAATGCGCTATCCTATGATACCATCATTTTTTCTTGTAAAAAAATGATCTCTCTGTCTTTTACAGGAGCATGCCTAAAATATAAAGAGTAATTAGTAAGTTTTGAGGATTAGCTAGATAAATGGTGGTGTTGGTGGTAGAAAGCATAATTTTTGCATTTGGTCTTGTAATAATAATCGCCACTATTACAACAACTATTCAACAACAAGCGTGTTATCTATGTTTCTTCATTTACTTGCCACCACGCCACCACCACGACCATTTTTACCAAAATAACTGAAAACGTTACTTAACGTTAAAATCTAAGGCCGTTAGGTACGACGGGCTGATGCTGCATATCTCATCTCTGATACAACTAATAAGTAAGTAAACAGAAGTAGGTAAATATCTATGTCTCTGTCTGTCTCCGTCTGGCGCTTCCAACATACATACATTTTTCATTGTAAAAAATACAGATGAACTTTTTTTTGCTACACTTTAAAATTATTATGCTAAGTAGTAGCGTTGCGGCAGTTGTAAAAATACTTTAATAATAATAATATAACGATATTATGTAGCCACCTATATAACTGCTGCAACTCGGTTGGGCTTGGTTGTTGGCAGCGATAATGAAGCTTTCCATATGATGCATATTTATAGTCCTCTGCCTGTCTGTCATTTACATTACATTACCCATAACATTTATTCCTCTCTTGTCCTGGCTGGCCTCTCTTCTGCCCTGCTCCATCTCTCTTCTGGGTGCAAATCCTTCATTTGTATGTTTCCTCTTGCCTCGTTCATTCCTTTTTTCTTGTTCCCAGTTTACACCAGTTTTTTCTAGTTCATCTTTTACTTTCGACGTATATTATCTTGTGTGCTGCATAGACAAACATCGCCATTATCCCCATCATCAGCAATATATGATCACATGCTATTTACGTTATAAATAATATTGTGCGCTTCACTCTCTTTTTCTTCTTCTGGTTCATTCCTTGTTTGTGTGTCCTCTACTGCATTTTTCTGCTCTGAATTCTGAATCCACCACCAAACAAGCATCATCCTCCTCATATGTAACCAGCAGCAGTAGTCAGTTAGAGTTTCTACGACGTTACCGTGGGTCGTCACAGTTTACCTGGTCTAGTGCACAAACAATTGTACACAGAGCATTGATGCGCTATATAAAGTATATTTACTAATGGAAAATTGTGCTGCTGTTGCAGCCGTCACAGAACAGAGTCAGTGTTTATAGAGCAAATCATCAGAATGACATACGACGGTAGAGAACATGACACATGACTATGACAGTAACTCCACCGCACACACACTTACACAATCATATATATCATAGTAGAATGAAGAGAAAAAGAATAATAGTAATGATGATTATGAAACTAGTCGATTAGCATCATTATTGCGAGTCATCCATAAATATTCAATATCTTCAAACTTCTTCGATAGTATAATTTTTTCACCTTTGTGTACTTGATGATGATAGTGTGTGTATTCATTACATATTTATCCAAATAATGGATATTGCCTTTGCACCACCACCATCATCACTTGTTTCATTTTTTTCTCTCACCTACGCAATAATCGATCATATTTGATATTTAATTGTTGCACAGAAATAGATATCACTTTTATTTATTTTGTTTGTAATTTTCCTTAGAGTCAGATATGCATGTTTACATGTTTATGACTTCTGCAAAACACAATATTTTTTATAACTAGAGCAAATATATATAACCTTATTGGTAGACTAGGCTATCGTCATGCAATTTATGGCAGTAAAATAATGTTTATCTTATAATTCCTTTTACAGCTCACAGTTATTATATTTGAGCCAGCCATCCAACTTGTTTCAACAAAGTAAAATTGTTTGTTTGTTGTTAGTTTCATGAAAATGATGTGCGCATATTACGTGGACGAAGTACAGGAGAAGAAGTAATATTTTAGCCGAGTTTTTTTCCTTAATGCTATTCGGTCCTTGTGTTAACCTTTTTAATTTCTTAAATTGACAGTGTCTGTCCTGCTACACTTCTTCTTTCAGCCTACTAATTCGTCTAGAAATTTGTCCTTTAGTGAAAAGGAAGGACTCTCCTTTCAAACTATCATCATATCATAGCAGACGACTTATTTAACTAAACTTGGCATGAAACGTCCTTCGTTTCGTTTGACGAAAAATAATGTGTGTGGGAAGCAGCAGCTCGGGCACATACACCAGACACAAATGCAAAAAAACATGAGTTGGCGAATCATCCGTTATATAAATTTAAATACGTAAAACAACCTTTTTTTGCAAAGCACATAAGTAAGCAGTTGTCCTATTATAGATAAAAGGTTTAAGACACACAAAAAGGAATTGCTCATGTGCTCAATTGTGAAATTGTAAAATGATTAGTTTTTCTTTCTCCCTTTGAAATTCATACCGGCAACAACTTCTTCATCTCAAGTGTATAATTTTCCTCGTCATCTCTTCATCATCATCATGAAATGACGTAAAAGGAATGAAAATAGATAAGCAAGTTGCCTAAGGGACAACTACGCATTTTTTTACATTTACCGAAACATGCTCCTGTTACCATTCTACTTTCCCTTCTGTTGAACAACTCTGGAACGATTTAGACACGGTATAAAAATACAGAAAAGCAACAACAAAAACTGACATCAATGAAACTACGTAGTACATCGTCTGGTTATTTAATTTTTTAGGTGTAATTCACAGACAAAAAATGTAACATGTACGTTTCATTCCGGAGAGAAAGAGAGAAAGCGTACGTTTTGAGTCTAGCTTCATATTTTTTTATAGTTAAACCAGCAGCTGGAAAATTTGAGCATCAAAACAAAAGCATGGAGAGAACACACAAGAATCATGTAGATGTCCGTATTTTATTTACTTAAGATAAGACTTTGTTTTCCTCCTCCGCGAGCAAAAAAGGAGAGGATCCTTGTTTCTGCTTCTATCATCATCGTTTCATCCATCCATCCTTTCCCTGGAACTACACAAGTCTATCTATGTAAATATACTTGTTATTCCTCCATGAGAAATTTAAGCTTCCTTTTGGTGTCTTCATACATGTATCATCCTTTTTGCAACTAAAACAAAATACATTATACATTAAAGCGGAGTAAATGATGCCCTGCTGCCTACTACTACATAAAGAAGGAATTTTAGTGAGAGCAACCTGTGCTGTTTATTGTTGTTATTTTGGCACGCCACCTCTTTTACCCTAATGCTAATAGATTGTTTCAGAGGACATTTTGCGTCACATCGCCATCATCATCATCACTTGTCAAAAGAGAACACGCCCAGGGATTGCAAAATGGCAAGTGAGGGAAAGTTGCTTCCGGTGGGCTTTAACAAGAGAAACACAAAATCCTATTTTCTTTCAGCTTTCCTTTCCACGCCGGAGGAAACAAACTGGGGAAAGACCAGATTTAAACTGGCTGGACATCAGGTATCGTGTATCGTCTGTAGAAACAGCGGGATGTAATCTCATTTTACTCACACACATGCACACCCGACCGTTCTCTGCAAGTGTAGTACAACAGACTACTAGTGAACTAGACCCTTGCTTGTTTGCTCAATTGATAAGATGACTTGCATGATAAATATGTTTAATTTGGTAGTTTGTGTACCTTGAAACTTTACGCTACGTCCGTAGAGATTTATTTTTTGAGGTCGCAGGTAAAAATAAGTTGGAAAGCTTTCTTTTACCTGTCTTATTAAATATTTCAATCTGTAACAAGTAGGTAGGATGACAAAGTTACTCTTCCATTTTCCATCAAATTAATGATACAAATGACAAAATACAATGTTTCTTCTGCGAACATCCAAATCTTTTATTTCTCAGAAAAAGAAAAGGTAATCAACTATAATGTATACAACACACAATCAACCCACGTTTGAATCAAAAATAGAATAAGATGGTGGAAAATTAAGACATTACATACATTCCTTGTCCTATAGTCATAAAGACAGGTATATTATCGAACATTATTAAAAAAGGAGTACCATATTTGGCACACATCTTCAATTCAAAACTTTATTATTTTCCAGATGCTTCTTTTCTTACGAATTTCACGTGTGCTCATACAACAAGTAGTGTAAAGCGTAGTGAGCATGAAAGCTGCATCTGTTCATTCTACCGAGATGAGATTTACTAACTATGGGACATATACGATAATAATGTAATGTGGGGGAGGTTAACGCTATTTCTTTATGCGGAATATTAGCACCCTTGAGAGTTGACACGAATTACTTTTTTTCGTTGACATAAAATTTATCACCAAACGACTTGCCGCCACAACGTCAAGCTGTGCATATATGCATGCATAATAATGTTGTGCACGGTGCACACTCGTGTTTGTACTGCTGCTTTTTTTATTTAAATATTATACCCGACGGAGCAGAGTCCAATAGGTGATAAAACATTCTATCCCTGTCAACAGTTAACTCTACCAGAACATCACTACCCTCAGTAGTGACACCCACGCAATCGCTTATACTAATGCAATTTTAGCCATCAACAAGCTATTTTTGTACGTTCATTCCTTCTGGAATTTTTCTACATATGCGTATGTATTACCTTGTTTGTACTCTTCCAGCGAGTAGAGTAGAAATATTGTATGTTTATGTTTGCACGCCGTTGGTGATGATAGTGATGATGACGTTCGCATGAGCGCAAAACAGATTTCTCCAGCAGCTTTCTCAATGAAAACAATAACGGTATAAAATATGACGCATATATATTTTGCAGTAACAGTTATTCCAGACTGTCTTTACCAGCTTGCATAATAATATCCTATTATTTATGCTACAAGATGAAAGTCAGCCCAATTTTGGGAATCGACACAGTTCCTCCTACTACAAACCAATTTCAGAAGTTACACATATGTTAGGATATTTAATACAAGAGCAGAGATACACGTATAATAATAAATCGTGCAATCAAATGCACTATAAATGTACGTCATGTTTTCTACATGTAAAGGATTATTATATAAGTTACTACATCATCATCATAACAGCAGGTAGATAACACTTGACAGGTATAAGCTACATGACTACTCATAGGACTACTAGAAAAAAAGTTCTTCATATTCAATTTTCCTCCCACATCTGTTTATTTTTTTGCTCACTCTCGTCACTGTCTTTGCTTTACACTTTAGCCAAATTCTTGTTTTTGGTTCAGACACTATCCTACCACGACAAAATCTCTCTCTCTCTCTCTCTCTTTAAACAACGACCAAGGTAAAGAGAGGGAGAGAGAGAGAGCGCATCGTTATATTTTTTTTGAATCTCCACGAGTTGTATATTGCAACTTGTAAAGTATTTATATAACGATGATATGTGTTAAGTGATTTTGTCTGTGCGGAGGTTTCGAGAGCCCACTACTACCTACCTTGAGTATCTGCGTCTTTGCTTTGGAGTAACGGTACATCATCCTCATCGTTGGCAGTCGTAGTAGAAAAAAGAGTCATTCATTCATACATACAGGCATACATATTATATACACAGAGAGAGAGCAAGTACCAAGCAACAACAAACAACGCAGAATAAAAACATGTTTTTCAAGTCTGTTTACTCGGAAGTAGACAAGAGAGAAAGAGAATCACTCACTACTGCGGAGTGAGTAGAGTGTGTGTGCATACTACGTTTAATCAGTCATAGGCCTGCTTGCTACTATTACTACAACTAACTGAAAAAATGGAATGATGATGATAATAATGATCAGGGTGAGGTGCAAGGTGCATCATCATCACTTTTTTATTACGATAAAAAACGGTGTACCTGCACTCCACAGAAATGACCACAATGTCATGTATGCGTAGAGGAAATGCTATATGTATGTATGCATGTTACGGACTCATTGAAACCCTTTTTTTCTGATTTTTTATTTATTTATTTATTCATTCATTCTTTAGTTAATTCAACAAGCAGCATGTTATTATGATTATTAATCGTTTATAATAAAGAGTACAAGCCAGTTTGCAAGGGGTAATAATAATAATTGTATACTGTGTATGTACATAATGAACAGACGCAGAGGTAAACAATGACATGCGACGTTGCAAATACAAACTTGGAAAATTATATTTGAATGGACATCATTTGACCCATAATAGGATTTTTTAACAGATCACGCATTATACAATGGACGACCGACATTTGACTTTGTGTTATATCGTTTGTTGTTGTTATTGTTATTCTGAAGAAAATAAAACTGACCGTTGGACTGATGGTTTTCAGGATTAGAAACAAAAATGAAATTACTTCCGCCAAACAATTTTTTACATGCTCATTTATATCTCTAGTAATAAGCAATTGATATGATAATGTTAAATTAATACTAAGCATAATTAACTCAATTAAGATATAAGCTATCATTTCTAGTTTGATAAATTTTTATGCTTCAGTGAATGTATATTCAGCGTAATTCTACGTATGTATCTAGAAAGAAATTTCATGGAAAATTGTGTTCATGAGCTCTTTCTGTGATCGCTCAATCAAAGGATTGAGAATCATCATCGTTCACTCTGATGTGATGTGAATGTACAGTGTACAGTAAATAGGAGCAGTGTGATGATCATTTGATTTCTCCTTAACATCTTGCCTAGTTACAAGATGATTTTTTTCTCTTCTGTTGCCACTTGATCATGCTGTCGCCAAGAAGACTGGATGATATTAAAATGTTCAATTATTGCTTCATTTTTTTTCTGCTGCTTGTTGGGGCCACACAACTTTGTTGTTAACCAAGCCAACACGGCAGTATGACTGCTTCGCAGTAGTGGATCGGTTCAGTCAAAGATCAACATCCATCCCATCCTCATCATTATCGTCGTCGTCATGAACATCATCAAAAAATAACCCTCTCTCTCGTCCTCCTCATCATGAGAGCCTGAGCTGAGCTGATGCAAGAGGAGAATGATATAGAACGGAATTATTGCATAAAAAGGTTAAAACGCACGCACAGCACAACTTATCATTTTGTCGCCGGCGCAATTAAAACATAAACATGTTACCTCTTTAGGATAATAATCACGAATGTTCCGCAGATGTTTTTTGTACTTTTTTCTTCTTATCTCGTTTCTATTTTTTTATTACTGTTAGATTTATTAATGTTCCCTATTACTTCAACTACCGTCACTCTTGCTCTGCTTATATTTGCCTGGATGGATTTGCGCTGTAATCCTGTTGACATCCACCGCTCAATAAAGTGGTATTGTCATTAGCCGAAGGTGTGTTTCATCTTCTTGTGCTGTGATTCGTCAAAAGGTTTGTCATGTTATGATGGATATCATTGTAATTATCAGCGCGGCATCATCTCTCATGTGATGGCGAAAGGATAAAAGTTTAACAAAACGGTTCAAAAAACGCTTGGTGATAATCACGCGAGAATAATCAGTACGAACACAAGCAGCAGTCCACTTTATTATCACGAGCAACTTTCCTCGTCCTCCAAGATTAACTATAGCTTTGCATAGCACATAGATATTATATACTTATTATTATGAAATTCTGACTAGCTTTATCTTGAAAATGCGGGGGTGTGGTGAATAGATTACAAGATATTTGGCGGGTGTGTCACCATCATTACAGACATCGTCATCACATGCAGTGTGTCAGGTCGCCGCGTTGTGCTGTTAGTAAAGACGTTTATTTGTATCATTTTTCCAGGATCATTTGCGATGGAACATGCAGAAGTATGGTGAAATTTGGACTATTTTCCTTGAATCTCCAATTGAGCATGTGAGATAATCATGGAAATTCGATCAACTCGTGCGAGTTATATTCTTGTCTGTTTTTCCTCAAAAAGTAAATCATTTTTACTTCGCAGAAGAAATTGCGTACAACATAATTACCATGAATGCATTAACTGTCAGTTTAGAGGTAACACCAGAGTCAAATGTAAATATTTACGCAGTTGGAGCTATCTCCGGTATCATGTACTTGTACATGTTTTTAATTTTATATTTTCAATCAATACTGGGATTTTACATCATAAACCATAACAAATAGTAGTACTACGTCACGAAAAAAGCTGCAAATTTTTTTGTTTCCAAAATGTTGATGGTAAATCATTCTGCGTTTTTTCAGGCGTCATCAAACAGCAAATATTTTGTTAATTGGTTGGCTATTTATAACCGTTTTAGGGTACATTAATTTCATTAGAATAATCAAAATCATGACAAATGATGAAAAGTAGGGTTTTTTTATATTTGTTCCACCTGTCGAAAATTCCTTCGGGAGGAGGATGTTTACCTGCACTTTTACAACCAGAATTACAAAAATGTCCGGTAAGTCAATACCATTTAATCCATTCCTGGAAGCATTCATTCAAACAAACAAGTACATATTTTTTATATATTGCTCTCATCATCATTTTTTTTATCAATTACACAAGTCCATCCTGTGGCGTGTATAGTGGTGGTGATAGGGTAATATTGAGTGGTGAGGCCAAAATGACGTTCCACACACAGAAATCTGCAATGCAAGCGGAAAAAAATTATTTGTACTTGCCATTTTCATTCGCCTTTGGGTAGCAGAACAAAGAGTGATGATGATGGTACATACTAATATGTGCAATTTCTCTCATGACGATGACAGGGATTTTGTTGAATGCTTTCATAATGCGAATTATATGAATTTTTATTCGTTATGGTACCACATCCGTGAAATATGTTTGATTACGGGGATGATGATGGTCCAGCTGGTGGCAAAATGGCAATAAATACTCCGCTCTTCGACAACAATGGAATTTTGCTACAAAGTGGCAGACAGCAGTCAGTCACACCGCGCCAGTTGCAATGAGCTTGTCGTAAGCAAACAGCAAATATTTACTGTCTGTGATGTGGCGGCAATGGTGTTGGCTATATGTAGCGTGCATATTTGTCATTGATGTCATACTACACGAATGTGGTTTGTTTAAATAGATAAAACATGGTTTCTTTTCCACTGAAAAAAGGCTGCTGAGTACACATTTTAATATTTAATTTGCAGAAACTCCCGGATATTCTGTGGCGTCTAAACGAAAGTTTGTTTTTGCAACGGCTTTTGTTCCTGACATCATAAGTTTCTTGTTCAGACCATCCCATGGAAGCTGTAAATTTGAGTTATCTAAGCCGCTCATATTACAGTTTTTGGGGGAGAAAAGTAAAAATATGATTTCATAAAGTTCATGAAGCTTGGGGATCTTTGTCTTGTATAGAAATGTTCTTCTTCCACAGAAGAGAAGCTGAGATATGGCCATACATACTGAGTTATTAAGAATTCGATGACGGTCATCGTTTTACTAATCATCCCAATACGCCAATACGCCCACAGCAACGAGTCACAGTTCCAGGTTTTTACCATTACCGTGTATGTACCATTCAAATCTCTAGTTATCTTTTCAGCAGAGGAGGAAACAAAAACTTGCTTTGTACACAAAAAAATTATTTTCATTTTACATCCCTTACCACTTCTACTACCATTCATACATCGAAGGCTCATATGACCACGCAGTCAATCAGTCAAAGAAAGAATGATTCACACAATCAGTTTGTTAGTCTACCATATTTATAGCCACCTACAGACTAACTATGACTGTATGTAAGTTTGAGTAAATTCATCCATCCCCAATACAACTCAAGCCATTTACAAGCCGTTCCTCCCTTTTTTCTCAATGGAAATTCACTGAAGCCCCAAAAGTTTTACAGCTTAACAATCGTATGAATGAGCTTGTGTTTTAGAGCCAGTGAGTAAGTAATGAAAAACTGATTCATTGAGAATTTCATTCATGGAAAAATACGAGTTCAAAGATCAGTCAAGTCAGAACATCATCAAGTAGTAAAACTAAAAGAGTTCATTCTTGTCAGTCACCATGCATATATCATAGCCATAGTATACTTTGAAATCACATCCAACCGTTCTCACAAACAGCTATATGCAACAAAGTATTTAAAACAATTAGAATCTGGACATTGATATAACTATACGCATGTTCCAGTATATCACGTAAGTAATAATGAGATAGACTGTTTACATTTTACTATTTATCCGTCTACTCACATACCTATTTTGTTCTGTTATACAATGAGGCTATTTTTTGGGACTATTTGCTTGTATTTTCGCTGCTGCTAATTAAACGACACAGTGACAGACGGTGGGAGTGAAAGGAAATTGCTTATTATGCAAGCACACAGCAGAAACAGAGCTTGACAGTAGTCAATAGTGAGTTAGCACTAGTTAGCAGCACTACTCGTTTTACCAATTCTACCAAGTAACAAAGACCGCTGCTACTTTATCCAAGTAATACTTCATAATTATATTAACGAGTGGATTTTTACTAGGCGTTAGTTAGTACAGATTATTACATTATACATACATACTTGGTATTGTATGCTCATTAAATACACTGAATCGCTGAATTAGACAGTCCAATGCCATTTCTTCGTACAAAGTAGTTAGTGTTCCTGGGAACTAATAATAAACCACAAGCAAGCGGCGCAATTTGCGTTGCGCAAATAATAAGTGTCTATGGCTAAAGGTTTTAAGTTAAAGTTCATATAAAATTTGGAGTTTAGAGCAGTCCGTCATAATAAAACTTATACATTTATAACCATTAATTGTCAGTATATTTAACTCATAGGGCGATTAGTACAATGTCCTCTAGAATGCCAACAATCTACAGGCGACAACCGTTAAACATTTATTGTATTTATTCGGAGAAATGTATAAATTACTTTGCATGAAATGAAAAATTTCATGTAGCATGGCATTATCACGGCGTAACATTTAATTGTCCGTCCGTCGGTCTTATCAATTACTAGGTAAGGAAAATGCGGTATCGTTTCTACAGAAAAATCTATACCTTTTCCGTTTCGTTGTACCCAACTGACCTTTGCTCTTCTGCGCACATGCATGTGTTTTGAGCAAAGAGAAGGGAATGAGTAAGAAAAAAATCAAAATGAGTTTGGTCCACAACCGTTGGACTCCACTGTGTATTTTATGATCATGTCACTTGGTAGAAGTAATTTCAAAGGGAAATCAAAAGGCAGAGTGAATGGCAGTATAAAGTAGTAATGGACGTTGTTATATGTATGACTTGTGGATCTATGCAAGCATGAAATCAACTTGAGCCAGGCAATCATTACGTTTTATGTAATAATTTGTGCTGCATGCCTTTCATCTCTCTTCTGCCTGAATGAATACTACATATTTTCTGATGATGTTGTTGTTGATGATGATATTGGACCAAATTAAGCGCATTTAGTATTAGTGTCTTATTACTACAACGCACATAATTTCATCATCCAAAACCTTGTACACAAAGGCAATACAATTTATATTATCCAAATAAAAATATCATGTTTACGTTATTATTATTATTATAATTGAATGCACTTGAGTTAAACAAGACGAGCAAAGAAAAGCAGAGTTGTGTAGTAATCGGTCTAAATGATTGTGAAATTGTTGAGACCACGATGATCCTGCTCCTGCATCATCCATCATGGTGCCAAATCAAGTAAATCAGTTTCAGTTTAAAGCAGCTCGAAACGAATAATATTATGAGCACCAACAACCAGAAGAAAATCAAACCACCCACACGGTCATAAAATAAAACGAAACGGTAAAAAGTATCGAGACCAGAACTGGAGTAGTTGGAGAGTGGGTGGGAGGAGACGATACATTACCATTACCACCGCCAGAAATTTACACTAACCATTCGTACTCGCACACACACACGCACACATACAACAAAACACTTTGTCAGTATGTGATCTCCTCTAGAATCTTCTAAGATTACGTCCTCCTTGTAATATGAGCTGGCGGAGTAAATAGAGGCGAGAAGATAAGGTAGATTATTTACCGCCCTCACATAAATAAGTTGGCTTTTAAACATATACGTAAAGCAGCAAGTAACACGGAACTCGCAGTTGAATCGAGCAAGGTTTTCGAATTGCATTCATTGCATTTGTTACAGTACCTGCACAAAAATCATTCTGCACCAGCAACAGCAGCACACCTAACAGTCATCATCATCGTTATTATTAGCAGCGTACTGCTGCGCTGTTCTAATGTGCGTAGTACGAGGAAGAATAAAACATGAGAAAGGAAATTGAGCGTTTAGTTTTAGACATGTCAGAGGAAAAGCAGTCAGGGTGCAATGTAACGTGAAATGGGTTGCTGTTGCATCTCTCTCGAAGCCTGGGAGGAGGATAAAATCAATGAAAAGCAAACAGGCATAATGTTGCACTTTTGCATTTGCAACGAGGTATAATAATAATAATAATGAATGCATGCAACAGGATGCATGGCAGGATAGAATGACGCAACCAAGGGGAGAAAAAAAGAGGTATCTGCCTGGTTCCTTATTTGTAGTTTGACAGAAGTGCAACATGGCTTGGGAGATATGAAGGTAGGAATAGTTGTTTTCAAATCCATCTTGTATGAGTATGAGTCATTGACGCCTTACTTAGAAAAAGAAGTAAAGTTCAAACTTGAAATTCCATGAAAACTCACTGCTTAAACATGTCGAGGTTATAACATGGCATCCTGATCACTTATGACAGATAAAAGGAATTAGCTCATGTTAATCTCAAGTTTAGTTACAGAATACCTGGGCATCTCGCGTGGAAAGGAGTTCACCACTCACTTCTTTTTCCGAGAAGGAATGTGTCAATTTGATTTGCTTACAGAGAGTAACATTCACCTGCCGCATTAAACTGCGTGGTACTTATTTTTATTGTTGTTATTTACTAGGTACTGCAGCATAAATTACTTGCTTACCGAGTAGCTAATAAGCGCAAAATGTTGTTTAAAAAAGTGAATTATTTTTTGTCTCTCTTTCTCTTGTACATACACACATGTACATGCATTTGTTCTTCTTATATACATCCTTATGTATTGGCAAAATATGTAGCACAAGATAATGAATGAAATTTTAAATGAAATGCAAGCAATAATCGGATAAGTTGCAACTGTTGTGTGTGGAGTGCAGATACTTATTAAAAATAAACTACGACGCAAGTTGAGAACGCGACAAGGAAAATTTCTCGCTTGCACAAACTCGTACATACCAGTAAAGCAAAAAAATGAAAATAAAATATTCCGTTACATTTTACATTCGTCGTGGAGATGCGAATGTGGCATGGTGATGATGATGATGAAGATGAGGAGGATGACGAAGTTGTTGCTAGTTGCTAGTTCAAGAGAGTTTCACTAGAACCCTATTTATTTACACTTACTCTTCAACTCAACAACTACACACAATCTAAAAAAGCTACATGCGCGCAGTTTATCCAACACGATAGATAAAAAAAGTCGGCTTTATTGAGAGTCCGCAATGGAGAGGTATAATATAACGTGGCATAAAAAACATTGTACTTCTTCGTCTTCTTCTTTGTTGTATGCCCTCTCTGACGTGACGACGATTGTTGCTTTTGAATGGCGTTGCAGACTTTGCTTTTTTCTATATCTCTCTCTCAAACATATACTCTGATTCGAAGCATTCTTTTCTTCTTCTCTAACGAATCCCGTTATCAGTCTGCATTCCATTCCATTTCCATTCCACTCTTCCTTGACTCTGACTCATTCTTTTTATTGCAGTTCGCATGGCTTGGATAAAAAATGCATTGTTGTTGTTATTGTTGCCGTTTGTACAGGTTGAGACACGAAAACGTAACGTGTTTTATGGGTTTAAATTTTTTTCTAAAGATCCATTATATAAGCATTATTCATGCTATGCCTAATGTTTATTAGAAAGTCTACCATTTTGCCCATATCGCATTATCATTGCATATTTTTTTTATCTTTTATCGTGATGATGATGATTCTTTGTCGTCAGGTGAGAACGGTTAAACAATAAAAAATATATATACATAATACAAATAATACATGTGTGGTAAGCCTTGCTGATTATCAAACGAACCCAATCATTACACTTGCACACACAGAGTGATCTAGTATCATTTCAGTGCATTGCAATAAAAATAAATAAATACAGAGCGGTATCTGCATAAGGCGTAATTTCCACAATTTCGTGATATTTATTGTCACTATCTTGATTTTTATTCCTTTTGTCTAACAAGAAAATAATAATTAGCACAAATTTATGTATATATTCCTTTTTTTTGTTTTAAAATAAGCCATTCATATTTCCATCGTGGTATTTTCTGCAATAACACAACTTAATAATAATGAACCTCCGTGAACGAATTCTTTTCCAAAGGAGGTACTTATATAAGCTGCATATGCTTATGAACGTGCGACCTAAAATATACTACGCGAATGCAATGAATTACCTAATAAAACGCCTGTCACGGTTTTAATCTCGAGAGGCTTAATGAGCAACGCCGCCCTGCTGCAAAGGATATATTGCTGTTGACACCAACCCCCACCACTAATCTTATATAATCAACGGCAAGTTTATAGTGTGATGATTTGATGATGACTAACTAGTTAATTGTAAGAACATTCAAACAATGCCTCCATACTTTGTTACCACACAGACCTACAACATGCTCGGCAAATATTACTCATGCACACATGACTGTTTCCTATATGGCATGCGACAACGCAGTTATAGGTAAAAGGAAAAGGACACACTAGCTCGACACTCCTCTTATGGTCACTGTATTACTGTATCCACCTACGTAATAGTTTGTTAGTTCTTTAATGAAATTAATCCTTCTCCAAAATCCCTAGCAGATCAAGATCGTCGTCGTCTTCATCATCATCAGGTGGTAGAAAACAATGTGAGAAGATGTGTGTACCTACATGGAACAATCATCATGGCAAATTAAACCTGTCACCAAATCACACACAAATGATACATACCCTCTGCTTGGCGTAATGAGAAAGAAAATGCGTCATTTTATTTATTTATTTTACTAATCTCAAGTAGGCACATGCATGTTGCTGCTAAGACGATACTAGTAGCGACGATTACGAGGAAATAACATTTTTCTAGTCTTTTAGTAAATGGTTGTGTATTATGTGGTATTGAGCATTTAGAAACGTCTATAAATTATGTTGTCATAATGGAATGTACACAATGACCGTTCTGATAAAAGAGAATCTGTCAGCAAAAGAGAGCTGTTTCGTATCACATCCCATCAACCACCAGCAACACCAACCATACATTTCAAATAAGCAGCAGCATCGAGGCCGTGAGAACATCGATAAGGAATGATGTGTGTGTGCATAGTAATGTACCTAATAATGTAACAGACGCTTTATCCTCGTCAGCATTTCCACCACCACCACCACCACCAACATTATCACCGCCACCACCATTGCCACCACCAAAGTACCCTGAAACATATTTATTTTCTGCTATATCTCTTGATGCTTCTTCTGATGTTCATATTATTATCTTATGTGGAAATATTACACATTCTGTTATACGATTATAATATTTTCAGCTTTACTATTATTTATTGAACAATCAGTTAGACGTTGAGATAGCCTTTATATTATTGATATATTGTCATGCCCTGCCCTAGTGAACAACATTATGCATGTATGTACATATCTGGCATGGTTATCTGTAAAATATTTATTATTATGGGTTTGAAATACTTCGGTATTATTTCGGCGTCAGACACCAGACAGGAATGTCAGATAACAGGAGAGGAGCAGGAGCAACAGCGCGCTAAAAACTGACGATACTTACTGCTAACCGTTTACTATTACTTAACCAGAATGCATGTTCAATTTTATGGGCAGTCAACGATGTAGTAGTAATCTGTAATGGTCCACTTTTCATCACCGTCAGATATACAGTATCATCCTACCCCTTTTATCATCTCCTTTGCCAACATTGCATTTTTATAGCAGTGTTAAATGACACATAGGTGTTTCTGCAAATTGGAAATTCAGCACTCGTCAAGTCATTTCTATTTTTTGCACCTCAAGAGTCCCATTCGGGTTTTTTTGTCTGTCTCGTAATGTAACAATTATCATAAAAATTATAACAAAGTATAACATTATTGTATTATCAATGGAATCCCAAAGCGTTTTTTTCCCTTGACTTCTGTTGAAAAGCTTAGTAAAATAATTGTCCAATGATTGACTGATGATGAATGCTACCAACTTTTATGCTTCATGTATTGCTGATGAAAATCCAGCTTGAAAAGTACTCGCTGACTAGGCTAAAGTACCACTTGTACACGTGCGGATTGATAACTTTTTCGGTGTTAAGTCAATGAACAATTTACATGTGATAATTTTTTGCGTAAATCCTGTTTTGACATTTTAATAATAATATAGGTAGTACTACTGACGTGTACACACGTACATTATGTATATATAGGCATGCGCTCATAACCATCTTACACTCATTATGTAAGATAAGCGCTAAGCAGCTATTAATTTTTTTCTTTCCAGAGCTTCCTTGCAAAAAGGTTCTCAGCCATCATTATCCATGTATTATTAATACCAACAAAAAGAACAACAAGTAAAACCAGCAAACTAACGTCATTATACCAAGTATAAAACAAATTTTTATATCTCATATACTTTTCCAAGTTACTGGGTGGTAATTTTAATGCCTTCCTGTCTTCCACGTAAAATAGCGTGTAAGTGTTTTTTTACTTGAATGCCGTCAGAATCATGAAAATGTCAATTGGGTTTGAATCTTGGAGCAAGAAACGTGATAAGTGAAGGATGGTTTTTGTGTGCGTGTATGCAATGTGATGGGATGATGATGCGCAAGTTGACGTCTGTAGGAAGACGAAATCTCTGTATTCGCTCTTGCATATTTAATTTTGTTTACAGTTGCCATCATCACCTACTTATTATGTATTGTTGTTATCATTATAATATCTGTATCATTTACTACAATAGTCAAAGTATTAATATCTCATTATAAAAATAGCCACTACTATAATTACCTCAGGTATATTATGTATGTAGGTAGACTCGCGACTGTAATTCCATTATAACTTGCGAATACATACGCATACGAGGTATGAGGATACGAGTAACTGGCTACCCCATCTCATGTTGCAAAAATTCATATCACCAACTATTATATGCCAAACACTATGACCATACATATATATTAATCAAAAATCAATTCCCCTGTACTGGCATCCACAACGGAGAAAGGACACCTGTCAAAAAGATGTCCTTCACACTTTTCTCTCTCCCTCTGCCTCTCTCTCTTTATGCACTTATATTAGAGCCATTAGAGCATCAACATTACTGGGAGAGGTGAATAATTCAATGTGCTCGTCATACATCTGTCGGAAATTCTGTATCATTATTATTATAAATGGAAAGTCATACTATAACACTATTGTATGGAAACGTTTATCCTGACGTCAAGAAGAGAGTTGTATTGAAAACGAGAACAATGTTTTTTTTTAGTTTTTACGGGCTAGTATTCCACACCTTCGTACTACTACTATTTTACTATCCTGTACTACTATGGGAGATACATGCATAATGAAAGAACCATTTCCTGACAACCGAGTCAAAGTATTTGTTTTTTTCGATTCTGTTTGTTGCGCATTTATTTCTCTGTCGGGGAGAGAAATAAGGCCCTAATATGACAACGGAATGAATTATTTAGGACAGAGAACACCATCACAACCACAACATAGGTAACCAGTGGCAAAAGAAGTAAAATATTCAGGTATAAAATTGCTCCTCCTTGTCAAAAAAAAACACATGCAAACTCTCCATATTTCAAATATAAGTGAGCAAAAAAGAGATAAAGGCATAAAGTGTTTAACAAGAAAGAACAATGCCAAAATAAATGTTAGTACATTTATAATCTACTTATCCTATAACTGCCATACATAGCAGCAAGCAGCACCACTTACCTTTAAAAAAATGCATCGCAAATCTAGACACGTGTGTGCACGATACGATTTTAGCGTGCAATCTACTAAGATGATGATGATGACACTGAAACTTTATGGTTTGCTTATTCAGTTTGCTCTAAAAATACATAATAATAATACGTTAGTCTTGTTAGCAGAAGTACCAGTTGTTGTACTACTGAAAAACGCAAGGCCATTATTGTGTTACGCACTTGCACAGTTAATGCCATTTATCCATGCTATTTATAAACACATTTTTTTGTACCCACTCCTCTGCTTCTTCGTTCTACATTATACGTCTTCTGTCTCTTCCTTTTTTATGCTCTCCGTCAAGAATCACAAAAGCAGTTATAAACAGTGAAATCTCATTTTTACTTTATTTATTGTAGTTATTGTTGCCTATTTTTATTTGTTTGACTGCTCTATTGCAATTTTGCATGTGTTTGAAATTTCTAATGGTTTTCCATAAACGCCTTAAAAGCCTTATGATGATATTGACGTATTGCTATATTATCTTTGCACTTGTACATTATCCATTATAAACTTCAGTAAATGACAATAATGCCTTTTAAAATGTGATTGATATCTAATTGCAGAAAAAAGGTAGCAACTGCAACACTCTCTATGGTTAGGAGGAAGCAAGTCGATATTCGCCATACTTGGATTGATGAATTACTGTATCTATCGTGGGATTATTTTTATTGTTTGTAGTAAATAGCGTGCATTCTGGAACAGAATATGTGGCAAGCTGCATTGCAATACAATAAATCATATTATGACATTTCAGGCGTTGTTGTCAGATAAAGTGAATCATATGAAATGTTATTTTTTCCTTTGGGGCATTGTGCCAATATAGCACGCAACAAGAAATATCGTAAAAGAGTAACTGGCCAGATTGCAAAATTAAGCAAAAATATATAAAAACAGAGAATATTTATTAATAAATACAAGTGCACTTAATTTTAGCAGCCAATCCAATCACATTTTTGTATTATAACAGACATTTGCTTGTCAGAAAAATTGTCGATGATAAAAATAAATTCATTTAAAGGCAATATTAATATAACAACAAGCCCATTTATTCAATATCCATGTTACTTATCTGTTCCTCTATGTTCCCTGTGTACATTTTTGCTTTTTGATTATAGCAAAGAAAAGTCAATAGAAAGAAAGAAAATTACGCGTTTTGGCACACTGAGACCCCTCACGTTTTCAGATAAGTATTTCATTCCAAAACGGCCCAAGGTTTGTAAACAGTTCAAACAAACAATGCAGCAATATTTTTTAAAGCTTTGAGACCAGATCATACCAGAAGACAGGGAGAGACCTTTTATGCATCAATTTTTATTATTGTACAACTGATTGTGGTGAGTGAATGCTGACCAAGAAATAATAAAAAAAAACTGCAACAAGAACCATATTATACGCCAAGTATTTATTGTAATGACATTGCACATTGCTCCTGCATACATTATTAATATTATTATCAGAGTGGAGCAAAGGGATAGGTCAGCAGAGAATAAATTTGAACAACAAGGGTGATTGGTGATATGATAAAAAAAATTATTATTATAAAAATGATTCTGTTAAATACCTGCTGCCGTCAACATCATCTCTTTTGCTGACTCAAAAAACAATCCCAAAACCTATGCTAATGCATCGAGTGTTGTGCTTGTGCCTGGGTGTACCTCTTTAATGTATTCATACAATCTGCATTCGTGTAATGATTGCAACAGGTAATGCATAATTTTTTGTTTATTTTAAACGTCCATCCGCATACAATAATTGCGGTGGTAATAAAATTAACGAATGCCCCGTTCAGAAAAATAAAATTTTTACCGCTTTTGAGCAACAAACTGAATTTTTCATGCAAGGTCGACTCCAAGGTATTTTCATACTGTTACATTCATAAAGTTTATCTGATAAAAATCAGCATAATATTCATAGAATCCCATATAAGCACGCTTACTATCAATTTTTAAAAATTTCAATATAAGAGCGCATGTGTTATAACTTATAAGCAAAAAAAGTGTTGTTATATGATATGATGCAGGTTATGGCTATCATGTAGCACTAAACAGGCAGCTTGATTTTGAAAACATATCTCTGGCATTCATTTTATTACTTTTTTTCCAAGTTTGAAGACAAGAACAATTACCTAAAAAAATATGTATCATTCTAGGTCTTCTTCTCTGTTGGCAAAACTTTACCCATTATTGAAAAAAACATATCATGATGATGACTTGTTTACAAAAGGCTCATATATTTTTATGTTGAAAAATTACTCATATTTATGGTGGTTGTTGTGATTCAGCGAGACCTTATTACTTGATGAGTTACAAAGGATCTGCATGAAAATTGAAATTTGCAACTAGAACGTGAAAAAATTGTCAAAATTTGATGGTACAAAAGAAGCATAAAGATTGTTCTCAGGATAGAAAATTAAAACAATAGCACGAATAAATAGTTTATAAGTACGTGCACTTAATATAAAAATTGAGGTAGAATATAGAGCCTCTACAAAATGCGATTATCTAATACTTGACTTTCATGTACACTTTTGAAAAATATAAATAAAATCAAAAGCAGTGCACTTTGTGCAATACCTTTTTTGCGAAAAAAAACTCGTTTTTACTCTTAATAAAATTTACTGCTTTTAGTTGCATGTATACTTGTTGCCATGCTAAATTTATAGACGATAGTTTTGTAAAAAAAAACAAAAATTTCAGCACATTCAAAAATCTTGAACAACTTTCTTCTTACTTGCATGTGATTTGTCTGCTGAAGCGTCTCATTGTATTTATGGTGTCTACTATTGTTAGCTTTGCTCATTCATCGCGTCATTGTGAGTTTATCTAGCAATAAAAAAGTAAGTAACATCAGGAGACATACCACGTACCCAACCTATTACGTGTATATTTTTAAGCATAACATTAGCAGGAGGCAGTTAAGCAAGAAACGTTAGTTGTAAAGTTGGAGTAAGCAAAATGGCATGGCATTGTTTACAATTTTCATTTTTAGTAAGATGCTTTTCCTACTTGTCTTGTAGTAGCTTACTTACTTACTTCTTTCTTGACTTGAAGGCAGAACAACAAAAGTAAAAAACTACTCCACCGCAAACTACCAAAGTAAATAAGTAGCGCTTACCATTAAAATGATTATAGCAATAAAAATAAAAGTTGTACATTGAGCTAAAGTAATGTTAAGATATTTAAGGTGTTTAAAAGGACTTGTTCTTGAGCCATGGAATAATGCCTTATCAATCGTATTTAGAAATATCAATACGACAAACGGACAGACAAAGGGACGACTGACTTTTCAAACCAGATATGTCTACTAAACCAACCAAAAGGACGGTTGGCTAAGGAGATGATGTTGTTGCACTTGCACTATGTGCTTGGCTGAACAACCGTTACCTTGTCTGGTGGAATAACACGTAAGATGTAAGCAAGCAGGTTGTAATAGTAGTGATGATAATGATGATGATTATTATGATGATGATGGCAGAAGAAATAGTAGCTAAACAAAGTATGCACGTATAACAGATTTTTTATGCTTCGAACGAGAAGGAGAGAGAGAGAGAGAGATTTGCAGGGATTTTCCCACATGGTGCATGCTTTTATTTTATATAAAAAGGTATTGTTATTGTTATTAATGCTAACTAAACAGTAGTAACTATACTACGTTTTCTACGTCTCAGAAAAATATAGTGACACGATTGCAACGAACAAGAATTTTGAAATAGTGATACACTCAGTTTGCAATGGTGCGGTGGTGATGGCGATGATGATGATGATGTGGATGATGGAAAGAATGCTTAATAAGAAAGCAAAAAGTACGTGAATAAAAGTGGCACTTACTTTGACTAGTAAAAGTATGCATCTACTTTTTACACTGCTACCACAACATACTTGCAGAAAATTGCGCATACAGTATACTGCAGCTATATAGCGTGTGCCTGCAGAGAACGCAAAAATGTTCTCGTAATCCGTCCATTGAGCCATGAGTTTTTTTTGCTACTGCTGGTAACATAACTGCTAGAGGTAGTGTTGGGAGTTTTGAGAGAGATTTCAAAAAAGTTGTTGAGGAGTTAGTTGTAGGTGTATTTGAAGTTGGTTGATGGAGTAAATAATGAAAAAGGAAGAGATGTTAAATAATCATGTGTACTTTTGAACGAAGGAAGAAATGAATGAAAATTCTTGACACGCTAGATGAACATTCATCCTCATTTATTTAATAACTCTCTACAGTAAAATAAATAATATGAAAAATGTTGAACGTTCAGAGTATCGAAAAGCGTTATATAAAATTTTGTAAAAAATTTCTCTGGGAATTTGGTTAGTTATAAAGCGACAAAAGGCCCAATTTCAAGTGAAATTCATGGCGGAGCCTAAAGCAACGAAATTTAAATGATTAATGTAAAAATGATCACATCAGCATTAAAATCCTAGAATAGGCTTACTTTTATTTCAAAATATTTCGCGTTTCATTTTAACGCAGAGGTGATGTCAACATGCAACGAAAATTTCAAACGAAACTTGACCATTCATTCTCATTTCTTTGAATTGGATCGGTAAGAAAGAATGCAAATTTGTGACAGTTATCGTCATCACCATCATCCCATGATTCTTGAGAAGTATCAAACTGAAACTTAACACGAAAAAATGATCCTGCTTTTGACAGCCAAACGGATTAAAAAGACATTCTTTGGCGTTGCCTGTCATATCATTCTAGAGACTATATAAGTGGTAGGTAATAATAAATATTTCGTACCGCTAATCAAATGGTGGCTGGCTCCAAAACTCTTTTAGACCCTATGCCACACACCATACCACCACTACGTTCCACGAAGCAGATCTTTTAAATTGATCAACAATACCTGCTAACTGGTTCCTTTTAAAAACCACTTCTTGGCAAAAATTGAAATATGTAAATGAAGTCTTAGAACCGCATCAAGATAGGCTCAAGAAGCTCTAAAATATCGTTTTGTAAAATAAGTAATAAAATTACCAAATACACTAACAAGGAACTCGCTGACTATAATACCAACGACCTAAACCTAGTCATTTTTATGTAGCGTCTCCTTGCATAATACAATCTTAAGGCTTCTCTATGACCTTTTCCATCGGAAACAGCAAAACTACATTACACAACCGGCCTGAACCATAGCCAAACCTTTTCAGCACAATAATGGTGATACGTAATATATCGAATATGTAATCCTTTGTATTCAAGGGGAATAACATTTTTCATAAGCTCACCACAGCCCAGCAATGACGGCGGCGGTGGTAATTGTGTCTGCCTGTCTGTACAGCATAAACATCTTGTTACCTTTAGCATTTAACGTAAATTTTTTTTGCAGAAATTCCTGTCTGCTACATTTTTGGTTTGATTCTCCTTATCAAAATGTCTTCCATTCCTACTCCACCACCGTTACGTTACTCATCGAATTCACTCCATCTGTGTCAGTTTATTCTACTACAACTAATGGGGATGCCAGTAACGTATTGCCTTATGAAAAATAGTCTGCGTGTAATTGTGAATCTCGTAGGCATATACAGAAAAAACGGAAAAGATGATTTCCTTGCACTAACAAGTCGTGCAGACTAAAAATATGTACAAATCCTTCCCCTCTCTTTCTAGTTTCAGAAAGATTACGATGATGATCCAACAAAAACCGTAGAAAAAGTTTAGAGCAACGGCAGCGTATATATGTATAGTAGATGTTAGAACCAAAAAAACGCTTAGAAAGAATTTGTATTTGTCCGCAGATGATTTGGTTCTCAAAAGGTGGTAACGAAAAACGACAGAACTACTCTACTGCATTTTTTGTTCGACGAGAGAAAAAAAATGTGTCTAGACAAACGAAACGAGACTTTTTTTCCTCTTCCCCTCTCACTCAAGTGAGCAAATGCATGATGCCGTTTTTGCAACAAGGATTAGTAAGTACGGTAAAAAAGGTACCTTCTTTTCAATTCAGTCAGTCATTGTGATTGTATTATTGTGTCTATGTATTTGTTGTGTTGCATGAAGTTTATCTCTGAATTTCTACTTCTCCTTTCAAGGTGTATCATAATAACCTCGTCTGTCTGTTATAATAATAAGCCATTACTACGTTCACTTGCAGCAGCAGACTGTGTTACTCTGTACATTTGCGTATTTTTTAAAACGAAAACCAAAGCGTCTTTTTGTACTCGGTATGTCTATGTCTAACTAAACTAAAAAATGTTAAGTGATTGTCGTGCTTATGATTCAATATGATGGCAAACTTTTGTGCTGAAGCAATTTCCACATTTTTTTAGTTTGCATGATTTGGTATGTGGTATTGTGGTACCTTGCAAATATGTGACTGTAAAAATAACAATAGGTAGATTACTGAAAGAGTTTGTAAAGCAACTTTTTGTACTTTATATATATGTTTTGCTTACTCGGAGAATCCGCTTGTTGTTCATTTTCGTTTCTAAACCTTATTTTCTCCTTCTGTCCTTTTATTGCGCAGTAGTCTGTCGGAAGAAATAGAAATTGTAAAAAAATAAGCAGAGCATCATTTGTGGGGAGACATTGCCATTTATGTTTTTGCATTTTTGCACTATTACCGTTATTATTTGAATAGTAAATATGTTAACAAGAATGAAAACGATTCAAGTGCATCGTCATAAAAAGTTAAAAAATGCATTTCTTTACGGTCGATTGGTTCCAAGTTCCGACCCGGTAATGGTACCAAAAAAGTTTTATGCTGTATTAAAACTGATTGTGAGAAAATACTGTGCCCTATAATGAGTCCGATTTTATTACAGCGGTACCATAATAATTTAATAAACATGAGATTTTATCTAGGAAATGATTTATTTTCCTGAACATGCTCTACACGTGTTGAAATACCATAACATTTAACTTGTACGTATGTAAATAGGTAAATACTATTAAATTATTCGTCTTGTTTTAAATCCTGAAATTGGAAGCGTATTAATTTTCTTCTTTTTTTGCGAATCTTTATACCTGCACTGTCAGTATCCATTGTCATTTGTTTGCATCTTTTCCGCTCTAAATATTTTTCGTACAATGTACAGATAGACTCAACATTTTCTTGTGTGTGAATCTTTTGCTGATTTGTTATGCAGTTCGCAGTATGTTTTGGTAAATGTGTAGGTATCATCTTTTTTTGCTTTCTGTGGTGATGTCTGAAACTGAATTGCAACACACCCCTGCATCGACTTACAACTGGCTTCTGTAGAAAAATCTATATACCCTTTGTCACTGCCAAATTTATTTCCTTATTTCCTTGAATTTAGCATTTAAAATGCGCACGCAGTTCAGTTATTTGCGTCAATTTATCACTCCATCATGAATTTATTAATAATAAATTGAAATATATGGGTTGATTTATGGAAGGAACAGGTTGTTTTTATCATGCACGTGGCACGTATAAAATTATCTAATAGGCTTACGTACCAGAATTTATTTCTCCATTAGACTTCCTTCTTCCAATAACCACCAACCGTGTGTGTTTTCGTAATAAGGCAAATGTTTTACTAAAATTTCGAAATTGATATAATCTGGAGGTACATAGGTACGGTGTAACCTTGATAATCAGTAGGTTAGCCAAATCAATTAGTCTGGAATATGGGCTACTTTCACAAAAATAATAGTTACATATCAGCATATTATATCATAGAGTTTCTGGACAGTGTACCATGTCATGTGAAAGAACAAAATTCACAATTTTTTGGCCATTAGCGAAAACACAGTGTGTGATGACAACGATAAGTTACATATTTATGATTTGCACAACAACTACGTAATAGTATTTTCCTTTCTTTCCAGTTTCTACTAGTCGTCATCACCATACAATAGTTTGTTTTGTTGTGACTGATGCGGTGGTGTTGTTGCCTCGAGTGATGGTATTTGCAGCTCGGTTTCATGTTTCACCTGTTCCATAAATGTGGTTAATGTTCTACTCATGCCATGCGTCGTGTCCTACTGATCCTGACCGGGTTGGACACTATTTACTACATCATGAAGCATAGTAAAACGAATTTGGATTGACAGATTAGATTATATTGCCTCACGACAAGGAAAACGTGGACAGGTTAATTACATACTTACAACAGTGCAATATACAATATAAAATATGAAAAAAACTTTCCACTGTCTTCGGAGCAGTGTGTAAAAACCTGCCTGACCGGTAACAGTTTTATGCAGCGGTTGCGTTAATCTGCATGCATGCTAAGAATGTAGTAGCAATTTTTGTTCATATTCCATTCTTTTCACCAAGGTGTGGAACATCTCTCTGAGATTGGCGAAAAAATGAAATTTAATTTCAATTCATATCAATGTTATTTCTAGAGAATTGAAGGTCGAGTATAATAATATTTATTATTATTGCAAGCAAACTTAATAGTCGGTTATGATTGATCTGAAATATAGTTGCATTTTTAACTCGTGCAATTTTATGTACAAGGTGTCATGAATTTGGTCATTCGGTTAGTTTTTATTATTCATTTTATAATGATGAAGTGTTGGAGTGGTTTCATTAAAATGCTTTTATTCACACACATACTATGCATTTCCAAAATAGTTTTCAGATAAACACATAAATAATAATTATGTCGTTTGTAGCACAATTCTTGTTTTTGTGTTATTTTGACGGACTAATAATTTGTCATGTCAGACGCAAAATACATGATTTTAATTAGCATACCTATTCTAAAAATCCATTACAAATATCAAATTTTACACTAATTGAAAAATATTTGGTTTTATTCCGCTGCCAACTGCACATTTTTTCGTCAAGGTTACCACAAAGTGAAGTGATATCTGGCACAGACAGATTCCCGTAACATGTATCATTTACTTTTACGTTTTGAATGCGAGTGTGCTCTCAGGTATATTTATTGTTCCTTGCGTTTTACGCAAAAGCTCTGCATTATAAAGGATGCCATTCTACTTTTCAAACATTTTTGCTTTTCATGGAAAACTAGAGCTGCCACTTTCGTGACGTACTCAAGCGGACCTAACTTGTCAATTCAATTTTGAAGTATTTTTATGTTGGAATATAAAAACTCTAAAGCTGTTTGTAGTTTGCTGCGAAGCTATTGTCATCTATAGAGGCATTGTTATAGTTAGTATATTTAATATGTACCTGTGCTTACATTAATTTATGAGCATCTGCACGCAACTCTCAGTTATTCGATATAAACGCTAAATAAATGATATAGAAAAAATAAATATTAGACGCAGAGCGCCGTAATATTCAACAACGTCACGAGCTATAACATGTCACAAGGTCTCTTATAACTAAGTAGTTCAATGGATTTAATATGAATGGCGTAAAAGCTTAATATGGCAGCTATTAGTATTTATTCAATGAGCAAAACAGTATTTTATAACTTACTATAACATTTTAATACTGTCATATAATAATAATTAACTGCTTTTACGTGTGTGTGCCCTTTTTCACGACAAGTCTCGTTGAAACCGGATTCTCTCTTGTGGTTCGGGCATATTTCATCCGTCCAGTATCACTATCCGACCAGTGGTTTTCCTCCTTCATTCATTCAAGAGAAATACTGACTATCAACACGTCATTTGAATCAACACACGTGTGTCCGCTGCCATACATTCGTCATTGTAAAGAATAACACTATTCGCACACGGACAACCACGAATTATATTTAATAGGAAATTAGCAGTTTTGCATGCTCTTGGTGGCTTGATGTAACGTCTAGCCAATCAATACATCCGTTTCTATCTGCAACGCTTTGTTAAACTGCAATAAAATATCACTCAGGCCGACTATTATAACGAATGAATGAATACTTTAGACACGAAATTGACAACGATGAGCAAATTGAGATCCACACATCAAAACGCAAGGTCTACGCATTGAAGACAGTGTGCACAATGTCATGATGAGTATGTCACCAAGATTCTGCGTACGACCACTATAGACCGGACAGTGGTTTTTCTATTAAATTCAAACTGGAACAACAAATGAGCACGAAGTAATCAGGAAAAAGGGGAAGAATATTGTGTAATATTTTTTGGGAAATATTATTACGTCTTTAAATTAATGGCATTTTTACGTTATAACATTCGTCTTGAATAATTAGGTTGTTCTCATAAATTTTATTTTCACTTTTGTCATTACAGCGGTTATTGCACGCTGTCAAAAGCTAAACAAATACTCAAGGACTAAAATTAAGCCTCGTTTTAAGACATGAATAGTCGTAATGAATACAACTAAATGAATGCGTACAAATGCCTATACAAATAATAATAAACCATTTTGTAGTTTGGTTAATCCATTCTCGATACGCTCTCGTGTTGCTTAATTATGCAAGACGTCTAAAGCAAATAGTTTTCCACAGTGTGTGCCTAATTTATGTGGAGCAATTAAAAATCAGGATGTATCAAAATGAGCAATTCTTCGAATCGAGAATTATATGACCAATATAGTTGGTGCAGTAGTAGGTATAATGAATGCGTGTGTGCGTATACAATTTAAATAAATAAACATGTTCTGTAAGCACAATTATGATGAAACCGTGTGGCTTCCTCTTTAAACGAAAGACACAAAGATAGATGTGTGCTCCCCATTCAGCGTCATTCATTATCTACCTGTTTCGCTGTTGTTGTTTACTTGCTGTTGAAGAGAATCTTCTCTTCTCTCTTTACATAATATCTTTGTCTTTGTTTTCATTATCATAATTCTGATGATGACTACTCCATTTTATTGTCTTTATGAATGAGTTATCTACAGCAAGCAGCGTCAGTTAGTCGGTATGTTGCTGTGAGCTGTGACATTGTGAATGAGTACTACGTATTTCATGACAATATGAGTGCACGTCCTCATCCTCTTTCGCCTTTTGCTTGACTGACAAGCGAAATTACAAGATGTAAGCAGTCACATCTTGTCACATTATTTACTTCTCAAGAAGAAACAGTTTTTACAGAAGCGAAGATGAGACCAGCCTTTATCAACAACTGGAATGGAGCAAAGAGTATTTCTTGGCTTGATTCTCAATCCCAATTGTTGTTCATTCTCACTGACACTTGAGATGATGATGATGTCATCATTATATGCTATATACAATAATAGTAATGAAAGATGTAAGAGCATAATAATAATAATAATATTATTAACATCGCCAGCTTTTCAGAGTCACGATATGATGCGTATTTTATGCAAGTTAACAGCTTACGCACACTTGATACTACAACTGTCATTGACAAGTTGGTTGATACAATAGGCTATCTATGGGAATGAGAATGAGAGATTTTCTAGGTACGACCACCACATCCACCCATTCCACTTAATAGTGCTTCGTGTTTATTCATTCTTCACTGGAGTTTCCGGCTTTCTCAGAATTTCTGCGTGGAGAGTGTGCTTTTAACGATTACCTCATCATTTCTTCTGTGGACAAGACGTAACGACCTTTTTTTTAGTTTTGACAGTTTAGAGATAATTTACTCGTATAATAAATATTATACATGGGCACCATCTTGTATTGTGCAACAGTACAACAGAGTTGTTATTCAAATATTATAAAATCACCGGCTTCGGGCAATGTTTCCTGTTCTTCTTTTATATAATAGCAGCTCTGTTCATTGCTGTATGCGTATCTACACGGGAAATTAAAGGCCAAAGTTTCCCTATATCCGACTCTTTGATCGATTAAGTTTCCTTCAAATAGGAAAAAGCATGCTGCTTGAAAACTGAAGCATATCTAGGAACATTCATCATTATTATTAGGAAATCCTTGAAACATTACATGCACACAAGCGAATAAAAAGTCGCATGGTATGGAATCGACTTCTCAATGAGATACTTATTTATTGTATCTAGGAAAGTGGAGCAGTTCAAACGGAAATTACGTTTAAAGTTCTCTCCCTCGTCTGCTGTAAACACATTTTCTGGAACATCTTTTTCGCTGACAACGATGACGATAAGCACTCTTAAAGGTCGTATCGTATCATAAGATGACAGTCTAGAGTAAAGAACAAGTTTTCCCTGCTTTGATTTGTAACATGACTGTTTCTGGCAAGTGAACTTAATCTGAATTGGTGGTTGATGTATGTACATTGTACAATGTGGAACAATGTCCAACTTGGAGGCCTACGCCTGGTCAAACAAAGCTTGAATTGTATTTTGAAATGGTCTTCCTCCAGAGAACAAGAGATAGGACCATGTTTTGATACTCAAGTCACCATTTCTTTTTTATCTCATGATCATTACCAACACCATACCGTGCAGCAGCAGCACATTACCACGCATAAAAGAGAGATCTCATATAGACTCAAGTAAAGTGAAGCATCGTCATCATATCGTCTAGAGCAACCATGTATGCTTGTAGCTTTTTTTCGTCCCAGACAATCAGCTCTCTCGTTCTCCGTTCTGAGACTCACCGGAAGCACTTACTTACTTTATCAGCAGTAAGTCAAGTGATGAGCTACACTGGTATTTATCAGTGTGGAGGTGAGCCACAGGAAAAGTGGAAAAGATGAACTGATTGGATGATGAAGATGATTGTGGCGATGATATGTATATTAGTATTTACCTATGCATCTATCTTCATTCTTCATCTATACAAACTCAAATGTATATTATGTACATGCTCACTTGTTCAGGATGTCTTTTAGAAGATACATATCTGACGGAGAGCTGATTATGATGCTGATGTTTGTGCATTAAATATTGTATGATACCAAGCGGTACGGGCATCCGCCATAAATACGCTTTTATTCATTTTCTTCGCGACGAGGGTAATCCATAATATACTCTACTAATACAACACATAACATAACATCTACTTTTTTTCAATTTCAATGAGCGCATACATTTCTGCATGAGTATTTTACAGGAAAGTAATAAAATGGTGTGTACGAAAAAGGAAGTGACTTCGTGTACTTTGGATGCATCAACAGCAGCAGCAACCTAGATCAAAATTTTATTTTAAAAAACGCTGATAAATTCTGTGTAGATAAAAATTCATGTTAGCTGCGTTTCAAGAAAATGAAAAGACGAAGAAGAAGAAGAAAATGTTTCCAACCTTGTTTTTATTTGCTGGCGTGTCCTACAATAAAAATACATAGTGTACAAGTTTTCTCTCAGATTACTGAAGTCTTACACGGGCATAGCCTGATTTTGCGTTGTGTGTACATTAAATATGTATTATGCTCCTTTTTCCATCGTATCATCACTATCTGTCTTTGTCCAGTGATAGGCACAGGTGCAGCAGTCAACCTAAAATAGTAAAAAATGGTGTTTCCATGTAATACACCAACCAGCCAGTGCAAGACAAAATGTCGAAATATATTTTTTTACCTTGGACCATATTACCATCTCGTCGAAATATAAATATGTAAATTCGTAGGATCCTTTCAATAGATAAGTAACAGTCGCTTTGCACACAAAAGTATTAAAAGTCAGGCAAAAGATTTTCTCATGAAATCCATTACTGATCATGGTGGAAGATTAGAATAAATTTTTGGTTATTGCAACTTCATAAAAGTAGCCATTCTTAATGTGCTTTTCTGTTCCAAAAAAAATCTAGACAAGCAGGAAACCAATTGTTTTATTTCACTTCCTTTGCAATACTAGCCGACAGGTACTTACAGGTATTGCTCAAAAATTAGTTTTTTTATTTCTTGTCTGTCTGGTCCCCATAAAGATGACTGAACGTCGATAAGGACAAGTTGCAATAATAAGGTCAACAGTCTTCATCACTGAAAGATAAATCATTTTGCATGCTTCATTCTTAACTTTTTATCTGAAGAATGTAATAATGTTCCACTCAATAATCTATTTTCGAATACTGTTATTACTCTCGTTGAAATTGAAACAGACGTGCTAACACTAACTTTGTACTTTATTGCTAACCGTTAACAACTCATTACAGGCTAAACAAACGAATATGAGATTATGAGAAGAGTATAGCGATAAAAGCAGAAAAAGAGTAATCATTATTTATTGCTCCGGTGATGAATTATCATTTAAAATTACAGTTGAAAAGTATAAAAGTACAACAGACATATATATGAACAAATGTAAAAAAAAAGTACGCTACTTATTTTAAGTAATAAAGCCAAAGGAAAAAAGTACTACTGTTGTAATTTATTAATATCTCATTATGGTAATGTTACTGGTCATGGTTTAACTTATTTCAGATTCTTTTAAAATGTGTTTTATTGCAAATGTCTGTCTTATGACTGCATGACTGCAACTGACTCTTTGGTTACCCCTCACATAAAATAACTCCATTTCCCTTCTTATCTGCCTGTAAAAATCAGCAAATTTCTGAAAACTACAAGTGATCAGGATCATCACTCACTCTTCTGAACAAGTGTGCAACGTTAACGACTTTTTAATGCATTCAACCAGCACCATACCCCCTTGTCTGGTGTCTCGACCGACTATGTTTGCCATGGAAATAATGATAATTGTTCATTAACCCAAAAAGTACACCAAAAAGCCATTCTAAACCTTTAACTTTTGCACTAACTACTGTGGGAACTTTATCAGTTCTCATCTCCATTGTAAAGAAACAATTCTTGAAAACTAAAGAGATGGTGATCAGTTTGCGATGGTAATAGGATGATTGTCTGCTTTCATTGCAAAACATTCTGGTTCGTCTCACATTCGAAATATTTTGTATTCTATTTTTTGCAGATGTTACCACTGTACCTCTTTACTGACCATCCGTATTCACAGTTCACGACTCACAAGGTGAGCAATATTAGTATCAGGTATGCTTCTGAACTGTTTAAATGAGTACAAGCTGGATAAAGCTCATTGATAAGGATTCACTTATCTTTTCCCCCCAAAAAATCTACTTCTAAGGCTAGACACCTTACAACATGCTATCTATCTGCTTGTTTCCTTCATGTTGGAAAATGAGTATATTTTTCTTACCTTATGCTAACTACGTCTATACGAGATGAAGAAAAGAGTAGCCTGTAAAATTATTCAACATGAATTTCATTTCAAACGATAGCTTGTAGATGAACAAGATAAGAAAGATCTCTTTTTACTTATCTATCTCCCTTTGTCTCTCTTCGTCCATCCCAACACAATAAATAATCTAGCTAAAGATGTACCTGTTACCGACATCCTCTAAGAAACATCTCTTTTTTCCATTTTATATTTTACGTTACTACGCTTTTCAAGCATTAATTAATTCAGTTCATTCATTCAAACATTCGACTCATTCATTCAACATCCCATTAGCTGAATGACCCCCTCTGCATCATCACATAAAATTCTTGATATATGTGTAGCTCACTAACGAAGATACCAATATTATATATAAAATGTATGAAACTACACTGCATTTCCCCCAGGAAAAATAATCATATTTTAAAAATTCATTCATTAAGCCATCAAGTCAGCTTTTATTATGCATTATTTGTTGTTTTATCTCACTCACCACACAGAGAAATATATAGTTCTCTTACAAAATACTTTTAGATAATATTGATTTACAACGCTAATTTAAGGTAAACTACATTTTTAAAAAAAGCAAGCATATCATCGCTCAGAAATCAGAGAGGTTAAGCCAAGTTAACTAACCCCCTGAAGGGTTAGTTGCATTAGTTTTTATTATTATTACTGCTATGTGCATGTCTACCTAAATCCATTTTTATTTTGTGTAGTTCCTCCCGTGCATACAGCTTTCTCTTTGCTATCTCACTTTATAGTTTTCAGACAGGAGGTATTCTGCGATATGGTATAGTGGCGATGGTGGTGATGGATGAAATGATAATAATGCCTCCACTACTGTCCTTTGATAAAGATTTTTTCTTCTTATATAATAGTCGGCATTTCCACCATCGTCATCATCGCTTACGTCGCCGCATTATGAATATTAAGTTGGGCCTACAATAAAAAATGTATTTCGTGTCACATACGAAAAATATGCGGTAGAACAAAATGTGATAATAAAATAATATGTGTGTAGAATGGTTGTAGTAGTGAGTAGCGACTTTTTACGGAAAGGAGAGGTGAGAAAGATTATTATTATGAAAAGTAGTGAGAAGCGAAATAAGAGGTGGCAAGAATGCTTGGAATGTCAAAAGGTCGTTGTACCTAAATGACGATATATAATATACAAAAGGGATGATGGAATTTATGAACTGAATAATTTGAAAAGTTAGCGTGCGTGTACTTGTACCACACCACGTTGTATAACACGTACTTACAAGAAGAAAAAAGGTCTGGTTCTTTTGAACAAGAAGAGTTGCTCAAAGAATTTAGATTGGAACCAGTAAGTTAAGTAGCGAGAAGAGGTGGTAGTAGTAGTAGCAGTAGTTGCAGTAGCCGTAAAACTATTCGATGATGATAAAACGGCATAAAACGCTTTATAGGCAAGTATCCTTATTCCCTATAGGAGTACTGTTAGAGGAGGATAAAGTTTTAAGAGAAGTCGAGGAGGAGGATGATGATGGCGACGATATCACACATGAATGAATGGAGATGAGCGTTTTAAACAGATTATTTCACCTTTGGAATTTGGGTCTTGAATAAAGTGCTTCTCTCTGTTGACTAACCTATTATTTCGTTCTACTTTTTTCTTAAGAATAAATAAATTAAAAAGTTTAATAATAATAAGATAACAAAATAGTCAATTTACTTTTAAAACTTCCAGAAAATGTGAGTCTGGGCTGAAATAAATACAAACATTTTTGTCTATGGGATATGATGATGATAAAAGCTCAACAGAAAGAAAATCATTTGGGTAAAAGGACGTTAAAAATGTAATAACATAATTATATATACACACATACACCGCTTACACATATATGACTCTATGCATTTTTAAAGCTGCCTCCAGAGAGAATCAGTGAAGAAGATGGAGATTTCTATTTAGGTATAGGATTTCCACTTATTTATCTGAGTGAGTGAACCAATTAAAGGAATTCCTGTAGGTAAACTGAACGTGAACATGTGGCATCCACATGATAAAAGTTTCCCCTTTCATTAAAACTAACAAGTAGTAAGTTTGTTGATACGTAAGTGCATGTATACTTAATAGTTTCCTTAAGCACGGGTACACTCACACCGAAGAAAACGACGCTCCTTTCCTATTGCTCCTATTATTATTATTATCATTATACTTCAGAGTGCATACCTACATATTATTATACCTATCTACTTATCTTTGGCTCTAGAGAGGTAGATGATAGATACTTTTGGTAAGGTAAAGTACACGACATCCACTCTCGTGGGCAGTAGTAGCAGTATGCAGCAGTGTGCTAATGAAATCCACGCTAAAAAGCAGTAAAAGTCAACAGCAGCAGCAGCCACAGCATCTTATTCGGTGGCTTTCAGTGCTGATTGCCACTTTTTTTCTTGCAAAGTAAATCAAATTACGAGAAAAAAAGCTACATCTACGGAAAATGCTGATAAGACAGGGAAAAAAAGTTTGTGCGCCAGAAAATAAAATAAAATATTATGAAGAATCAAGCGTTCACCAAACGAACGGTCGTCCAGTCAGCCTTTCATTTTACACACAACAACGAGAAAAGACGTTAGAGCAACAAAGCAAAGTTGAATAACATTGTTTTCTTTGAAAGGAACAATGTGGGATTGGGTTTGAAGAATCTTATACAGCTTTTGGCAAGGCAAGCGTAAGTGTGGTGGTGGAGGATTTACGGGAAAGGTAAATCGTAGGTATAAAAATTCTGGTGAGAGGGTAATACTAACAACATGTTGTTATACGTGCATACCTGTGTAGTATTTAGGTATGTACGAACATATATTCATTTACGATTTCTTTCCTTGAAAATTATATATACCTGTATACTCATTTTTCAGCTTTATTGTTGACGAGAGTCAGTAATATAATATGGGCATGTACTACAGCTCATGCAACAAAATCAAATGCATTGCACACTTTGATTCAGTAGGCTATACTAGCTTTTTTGCTATTCTCAAATTATCCCTATAATTTCGAGTACTATCAACTTTACTGCAGCAATGGCATATAAGACGAGCTTAAATCACAACTACTGGCTTTGCTTCAAACAATAGTCTAATGCATATAGTGAGTGTATATGTATATGTGATAGTAGTAAAGTAAGAGTGCCATGACCTCAACCTTGAAAGCATGTTATTCATCCTTTTGCCTATTTACATCATCGTCATCAGCATCAGTAGTGTTTTTGTATCAAAGTATGACCACGCTTGCTTTTCTAACTAAGTAAATGAAAGAAAATGCGACGGTGCGGCGTGTGGTGCATACTTTTCTGATTAAAAGATTTCGGAGACTAGATCGTTGCACTGTGGGATTCAAGACAGATATATGTATTCAGTAAGGTATATATGTGGTTTAGATTTTATATATTATTATAATGCATGTAATTATGTACATTTCATTTGTCGGTAAAAATTGGCATATAGGATTGGTAAAAATTTGGACGTTACATGCAGAAGATGTGGTGGGTGAGCAAGGGAGCGTGAATAGATAAAGAAGGAAAAAAACTTATTTTCATGGCATATTGCATATTACTAACACTCAAATTATTAGAAATGATAATAACAATAACAACAAGTAATAAGCTAAACTAACAAGCAAAGTACGGAACGATGAAGGAAACCAGATAACAACAAACATGCATGTATGTCGTACTTTTTTGTTGTGTGATGGTGGAAAGAAGAGAGAGAGAAAGAAACTTCTTTTCTAACGGAAAAGTTTAGTATTTGGTTACTACAATCAATTCAAAAAATTTAACGATGTTTTCCCTTACATGGTTAAAATACACACAGTGCCTGAATATATTTATGAGCGTATATAATGTGTACACCTATTATTGCTGGTTGGCTAAAGATGAATGTTACTTGTTAAATACTTTTGCTACACAGTTACATACATACATAATATGCACATGCAAAGCTAGTTAGCGTGCTTGAATGAAAGAAATGACAGTTTATAAAGCAGATTGTTGTAAAGAGAGAAAAAATCTTCGTTCGTTTGTATCTTCTTTTTCTTCTCTGGTGCAACTTTCATTGCTTTGTGTAAGCTGTTAGAAATGAATGATGCTGGTGTGTGTGTGTGTGAAGAAAGAGATTTCTACACGCAACTATGTATACACTGCAACTGCTCGGCAACAACGGCAACTTGTTTGAAAAATGATGGTGCTGGCGATGATGATGGTTAAAGTATTATGAATAAGAGCCAAGCAAGGAACGCTTTCATGTGAAAGCATACCTAACGGCAGCAGGCAGCATACTATTGCCTAGGAAAGACCAACTTTGCCACTTCTTCTTCATCGTCATCGCTTTTGTTGATATGTTACAGGTAGTAGGATTTTTCATTGACATGACAAGAGAAGAGCTCAACAATTGTTACAAAAGTTGCACTAGTTAGCATTCTGTTGGAAAGATGTTAAGGAGAAAAATGCGTCTCAACTTGGCCTCTTTTTGCTTCTTCGTCTTCTCACGATGTTGAATCAGAACATTACTCTTAGTCATGTAATGACAGAGAGAGCGCTGTGTACATTCAATGAACTGAACGTTGAGTCAGAGAGTCAGACTTGAGACGCTGCATCTGCAGACGATGAGTCAGTTATTTCCGTAAAAGAGTAAATAAATTGTTAATCAAGCACGTAAACATTACATATGTATGCATGTGTGTGTTTGATGTTTTATAGAGAATTGAAATTTTTAATTGTTTACTTAATCTTATTTCTGTGGCATCTTGAAAACAAGTTGTTCACAGAAGTGGTACTAGTCATCTGCCATAATGAAAATACCACACATAGTATTCCTGGTGATGATGATATTGACTAATGGCAAAAGTATGTAGGTATGTTAGAATTGAGATGCTATGGAGTCATAAAAGATGTAAAACGCTTCGTCACATTTAGCCCCATAAGAGGATTGACACTAACCTGAACCAGTACTTCTTTCGTTATCCAACGTCATCAGAAAAAGTGGGAGTGTGACACTTTTTATATATATGTCATAACCAATCAACCCATCAAAATTGTTGATTTTAGCAAACATTTAGCAGCAGTATATCGAGTGAACATGTAAGGTGTCTCGTAATTCAAGGTTGAAACGTATAAAGTCAATGACAATTTTCCAAACGGTGGCAGTAGGTAGACCGTTTTTTACATAAGCGATGTGCCCATCCTCGCATTTTATCGTATGTTGATTGATTTTGCACAAACAGTAATAATAAATTCGTCCAAGTCCAACGTCAGACAACCGTACAAACGCTTCTTTTGTATTGACTTGACACACCTTCCACTATAGGAAATCTATGAAAAGCTCTAGCCGCAGTCGGTTCAGAGACAGTACCTAAAATATGCATGTCAACATAATGTAGTTAAAATTTTCCGCACCGATGACCTTGAGTTGGATAAATATTTTTGCAGAATACCAAAAAAAATTATAAACCATATAACAAACATGCTATCATAATCGCCATCACCGTCATTTATCGGGCTCAAGCAAACACGAGAAATCAGTAATGCGCGGGAACTCTCCGAACTGACCTTTTCACTTTTGCTAAGAGCATTCCACTATATATATATAGGTAGCTTACACAATTCGCTCGCTGCGCACTCAGGCGTCCCTTTTGAAGTTTTGTACTGACGCCGAATAATAAATACGACAAAGTAACAATAATAGAGCCAAACAAAACAAAAACTGTTTCTGTTGCAAATTTCGGAGCGGGTTTGGTAGTGGAGGCGGTGACGTTGACGGTGATAATGATGATGATATGAGTAAGCAGAATATTTGATGGGGACTGTGGTGCTCTGCGGTGTACTGTTCCATTGTAGTCAGAACACAATACCTTTTTTGTTATGCTTTCTCTTTTACCGTAAACTAATTGACGTGATGACGCCAAATACGACGGTTACTGCTGACGCTACCGAGGCTACTGCCAAGGTCTTGGGGATGCCTATAGACATGCACGTAAAATAATTTTTGTGTAGTCGTTCGTCAACTGAAAAGTTATTCATGGTCATATAAATACTTAAATAGATACAAAGTGTCCATGTAATGCGAGTATAGTGCTTTTATCATGATACCATCTGAAAATACACGTGCTTGTTAACAAAATGCATGTAGCAGAGGCATCTATCTATTTCTTTAATCTTGTTTAAACGTCATCATCATCGTCCTTGTCCTCACGACAAGATAGGTTAGGAATCTCTTTCTCTCTTTAAGATCATTGTTCTACTGTATTACACAGGCTGCAACAATCTATTTCTTGTTGTATCATTGTGACAATGTACTGAGATGCACAAGTGAAAAGTATATTATTATTATTATTATTATATTCTTGATTTGATATCGCATTTACCAATGCACAAAATTGCATTAGGGTTTGACAGGCTTTGTTTCGGAGAGCACGTTAAATGAACTGTCAAAGAGAAGCTTTCAGAGAGAAACAAGAAAGACGTTTGATGTTTGCAAACAAAACCACAGCCAGCACTGACCTTGTCTTTCTACATTTTGTCAACTTGCCCCATCAATGATCAACAACCCAAGCAGAGAGAGAATTTAGCCACATTAATACCATCATGGTCATCAACACCATCTAGACAAGTCAACATTCTTTTCGCTTTTTAGATCGTAGTAGTAGGTATACTAATGACATTGTAATCTTCTTATTATCAACTTGGGTGTCGAGTTCATCACAAAAATTGAAAAATAAAATTCTTTCTCATGTAAAATGTACTTACAAAAGTATGTAAGATCAGCAAAATATTATCCCGTCTTATGTAAATGAAATGGTTAATTCATTAAGAAAAAAGATAATAATTGCTCAGCATATTACATTTTGGGGGTATAGGATATTATTATAGCTATATCAAAATGAAAGATAATACGTAGACAATAAAGAATAATAAAAAATGCAACGTAAGCACGACATGCATATTAAACAAAAGGAACAGACACACACTCACACACGGGAAAAAATGGTTGTTCAGTCAGTGACACTGGTATAGGCCCCAAGGTTCACGGCACCGTCAAATTACTAGAGATAGACAGATAGATAGATATATACATAATATGTACATAGGTATAAATTTTTAGTAAATACGCAGTAAATTTTCGCTCAACCTCCAAAGTCCATTCACATTGTTTTTTTCTCTCTCTTTCTGTCTCTCTCCCCCTCTCCCTGTCTTAGAACAGAGCCACAAAAAATGGTATACGCGGCGGGCAAAGATAAGGTAAAGCAGTAGTATCAAATAAGAGATTCATTGCAATTATGAGATTCCTTTGTGACTTCCACATACAAAGGAAAACCACATTAAAAAGACGTATGTGTGTATATACATACATATTAACTATGTGCATGCATGCATTCCAACATGAAGATGATGATAATGATAGACACACTGCCTTGCAATATTTTTTGGGGGTTGTAACGAGAGTTTACCTGTGAAAACCTGTTTTATCCCCTTCCTTCGTAAAACATTCGTATGCCTAGATACACAAAAGCAGGTAGAGAGGGAAGACTTGCTTGCACACAAAAAGAAATTTGCCAACCCTGACATTGCATTGCAATAATGGATACAAAAAAAGCAAAAGGAGAAGGAGATGCTTTTTTACTTTACTATAAAGCATACAGAAGACCGTAACAGAGTGTAGTAGTCGCGTATAATGTATACTTTTTACCATTCATTTACTCACTTTTTTATCTTACCTTTTGATGATGCTAATGATTCTAGTGGTGATGAGGAGGAGGACGGTAGACGCCGTGAGTATACTTCACTTGACTTGATGCATACCACAATAAAACCATACTACCTGTCGAGTCAATAGGTACGTATGATTGAATTTAACTGAAACTGAATTTTTTGTCCTGATTGCTGTATTGTTACAAAAGATGACTTTCTTTCAAGCCTATAATGTTTAGTTGAGTATAATATATGCTTATTAACTACTTGCTCAAGACCCGTCAAAATTTACGGAAATCCATAAAACAGAAATATTCATTAAAAAAATTATGGGAAAGGATAGCACGTGGAACCCAATATCACCTCCACGTAGAGTGGTTAAATTTAGACGCTAACGTAATACCACGAGGAACATTGAATCAAGTCCATATTTGAAGAAAATGTTCCTATTGGTGGATGTATATTAAAAATAATGCAGAGACATAACGTCGTCATCCCCGTGGGGTTGCCTGATATAATCCGTGACCGTGTCATTGGCAAAAAAATTTCACCATTAAAAAGTTTTATGAGTGCAATGTGTAGCCAATGCAGATAATAAGAACGAGGAACATTAATTCTACCAAATGGTACGATTTTCTATTTTAAATATTTAGTGAAATGAGCATAACTTAAAACCGTGTAGTTGCCAATGTGTCGTTACAGAGCATTCTCATTTAATATCAATTGCAATTTATTACCAAGGTTCCCTGGTATGGATGAGCAAGGAACAAACGTGCCGAATGGTTGATAGCCTTATACCCTCCTCCTGTTCGTCCTCTTTGTCGTTTTTCTTTTTGCATTCTTTGACTCCTTCCCTGTCGTGAATGTACTAGTCTAGTAGTGTGGCAATATGGTATTATGTGGATGAGTGTAAAACACATAATCAGTGAAGCAACGACAATGACTTGTCATAAAAAATATGCCTTCGTCATACCAGAAGATTTGAGAGGGGCATGCTGATGCATAACATTACGTACTCGGATTACCTATGCATGGGATATTCTACTAGCAGAGTAGTGGGCTGTGGAATGCAAGTAGAAAACCCCCAGATTGCAAGCACTTTTAGTCATAAAACGGGAAAAAAATCTGCTCTAAAGAATCTTCCTCTCTTTTCCCCCTACAATCATTATTATTATCATTGCATAGATCATACCTTCACCAATGTACGCCACTTGAATATTTGACCAAACCATCACCACCATATCACGACGCTTGCATCATATCACCACAATCACAAACATCTTTGCCTTCATCTTAACTACACCCACCAGATATGCAGACTTGCACACATGCCATTGCGGTTACATGTATGAGCTTTTTCCCACCTTCCCATCAAACTCACCACCACTGCGCCATTATTATCATAATAATGCTCATCTTGATCATCATCATTTTTATTCTTCTTTTCCCTTCATCCCCTCCTTCTTTATCTCACAATATTATGCTATCCCACTCCACAGATTTTGCTTTACCGCCATCCTCATCCAACATGCAAAAAATATTATTTCTTTTACTCTGCTGCTGCGTGTGTGTGGTAGTTGTACGTAAACGTAGCGACTTGACTAGGCTCACGAGGATGATGACTACTTACTACTACTATCACAACACCAACTACCTTCACCACCAGTCTCAGCTGCAGCAAGAGAGCCAGCATCATGACGATCATCATCGTTCTCATATCACCATGAAATGAAGGTGCAACGAACTCTTTCTTCCTCCCTCACATTATCAGAACATGTTACCACCAGTGGAAATCACAGGGAGAGAGACAGAAGGTGTAAGTGGCATGCTGTATGCTTCCATGTATACATTAGGTATGTTGTATGTACGAAAGTAATAAAAAATACAAACATGTATGTATTTTCGCTGATGATTACTACGATGATTATATTTTGCTCTGTGTAGGTTTGTTGGCCAGGTAGTTTTCGTAAAAAAAAGTTTGGAACAACGCACATTGAACCGACAACGTGATTCCTTCAAATCTAATGCGCATTTTTTTACCTGACGAAATATGTAATATATATAATACCTATATCAAAATGACGATAATGATGATTTTTGTGGCGCATCATGAATATTTTTACTGAATACATCATCATCAATATTTCAAAACTTGTAAAGCATAAAAGTGCTGACACTTTTATTAGTGGATTAAGAGTAATTTTTGACAGTGACGACGACGCGAGGAGCACTGTGTGGCGGTATGAATGAGTAATATAATGATGACGACGTTGATGATGAGTGTTGACTCGTGACTGTTACTATTACTACTATAATATTATTTTTGTCTACTGACGTCGTGCTGTTATTGCGGATGGTGACAAAGAGGAAACTCTTTTATATCCTCTTGTAGCAATATTTATTTAAGCGTTAACAAAAGTTGTGTATGTTCAAGTAATGTTTTCATATGTATTGTGGTCTCGCTCTTTCTCACTCTGATTCATTAGATATTATCGTATTATTGTCTATATTTATATCATGATCATCATTTAATTTAATATATACCTACATTCAATTGTTTTACAAAAAACATGCTTTTAGCCCGCATGAACAATTTCTTTGTCTCTACTCTTTCAGCCAAAAAGGATTGAACTACATTTTAGAGGAACGCGCTGGCAATTTAAAAACATTATGAAATGAATCCTTATTATCTCAACGAAACATCTTGGGATTTGCATAAATATAAAAACTACTTTTTATTGCAAATATCGTTAGGATTATCATTAGGTACATAATATGTACGTACTATCCATTATATGTATTCGCAGTAATAGGATAACAGCACCATTTTTTTCTAAAAGTTTGGCAAATGGTCAAATAAAAAAATTACTTTGAATTTGCTGATGTAAATTTTAACTATAATCTCTCCTACTAATGTGATTGTACATGAGGGATGCAGAGCTTCTATATTCAACGATGAATGAAGCACGTGGAAAAGAAAAACACTCAATTAAGTCAAGTTTCAGACTAATGTACTTTGGTCTGGCCCTTTGATTGTATTCAGGTTGAGAAAAAAATGTCACCTTCATCCCATGTCTTATGTCTGCAATGTTTTGCCAGCACGTGCAACTATTTTTATTTTCCGCAAGGAAAACCGCCAACTCTCTGTTTGCATGGAATGCAATCAAAAAATAATCCGAAGCTCTCTAGAAATACACATACATCTTTTCCGTTGCATCCTTCTTCGCTGTTGACGGTGTGGTCTGGTATGTACAGGTATACACGAAAGCGATGATGCACCGTTGAATGCTCAGCACGCCTTACTATCAAACTGTCACTTGGGACGCTGCTCCTCTCGTTATTCCTTGCACTTGTCAAGTGGATACTTTCCTGAACCAACAAAATATGACTTCAAATAACTTTTAATTATAAGCGGCTTAACGGTTCCGCTAAAAAGAAAGGTAATCATAATGTCGTTGATGTTGAGAAATCATAAAAAAGTACTTTATTTTTTCGTGCAAATTGAAATGTGCGAATGACTACATCATATAAGTATTAAATAAACATGTAAAAAATAATGGATAACTCACTTTCTCCTTACCACCGCCACCACGGTAGTATTTATGTGCATACTCGTGTCAACAATAATAATAGACAGGCAGCATTTCTGTGACACATATATAAATAGTTTGTGTTTTCATTGGCACAGGAAAGTGTGAGCTGGTACACATCTTCACTCTTTTTTACTGCATACTTGGAGCTCATACCAGGGATAATAAATCTGCCAGTGTTGGTAGTAAAATTGTTATGTAGATTTCATAGGTCAAGCGGTTGAATGTCTCATGCATATGCCAAAAAGAAAACTAGCAACTCAGAATATCATTTGGAATGGAGTAACTAAACTCTAAAGATATGTCTTTTCCGCGATAATAAAGCAACCCTCTAAAACATCCCGGGATAATGGCTCGGGAAACGTAAAATACTGCTTGGTCGGTGAGATATTATTTATTTCCAATGTTTAACAATGTGCCCCGCTGTTTTGGCCCTGCCTTCCTCTCTCTCTCTTTCTCTCGTCTGCATTTTATTGCATTTTTGTTTCCACATTGTCAATTTTAGATGACATCCAACGACATTATCTTCTTCACCTCGTTACAGGGACAGGCAGCTAACATCAAAAAAGGATATAGCGTGCTTCTGCCATTATTATTACTGTGCTCTTTTGCTGCTTTCCCAAAAAACGATATTATTATTTATTTATTATACTTCTCTCTGCCGTACGAATATTAGTATGTTGTGATGTTTACCGTGCAGAAAGCTGTAAAACGAGAGTGATTCAAGTGGAAAGGGTCTTCAAAGGAAAAATAATTAAGTATATTCTTTTGATTCTCCAATACCGGAGAAATAGCTTTTTCACGAGTCATTAAAAGGTTTAATGATTTCCTTGAAAACGACACGAGGAACAGTTAAACTAGATACAGTTTTTTGCACAAGCTTTCATCCTACACAGCAGTAGGAGTATCCATGTTGTATTTTTTGTTTGATATTCTAGACATGACACGGCGAGCGGAGGAGGATTGAACGAAATCAAGGAATCATTGTAAATGATAAGCTACTTGGTTCGAGGTTGACTGTGTCCACATGTTGATTTTTTTCTGTTGGAATGGATGGATGAGCCACGGGGCGTTTTGAAACTTTTGTTCTAGTTCTGGATTGGAGATGATCAATTTCACCGTTGTATAATTTCTCCAGCCTTGCAAACAGACTGCGCATATTTAATTAGTATTTCGCTGAAATGTTTACTTGTTGGAAGCGTTTGTATATGCATGCCCACTTATTACAGTTAGTTGGATCATGTACATCTAATTAATTATTTATTAACATTTGTTTACGTAATGGCCCTGTCATTATGACTGGCTGGATGTACACATGTTTTTTTTAATTCCTGAACTTTCAGTTTTATATATGTGATGTGTCAATTTAATTAAATCGACAATCCTTTTGTCCTTAATCAGTATAAATTCCTAGTTACATTTTGTCTAGCAAAAAAATCCACCGCATACAAATACATTCTTGTGCTTTTGATGTTGTACAAGGAGACAAACAAAAATTTTTAATGATCTTTTACTCCTCGTATTGCTTTCTAGCAAGATAATTTAGGTATCACTCAAGCGTGGCTAGTAGTAATAACAATAGTTTATTATTTTCAATGTACAACCCACTAACAATGACGGAGAGATGATACAATTTAGTGTCGATATCAACAAAGCAAAATCATTTATTGCCTTTTCCATTCCACTCAAAAGGGTTTCTCCCTCTCCAATAAATGGGCAATGAACAAAAACAATCGAATCGGATGGAGGACGATGGAAACATGAAATATTTTGTGTAGTCAGTCATCATCATCATCATCAGGAATAAAAAGCTGCATTTTCCCTGTTTCTCTCTTCTATCTATGCCGCTACTTGCTTTTCCTAGGATGATGCATATTACTTTGGAAAATCGACAGGGAAAGCGTTAAGGGACAAATAATTGAGATTTGTGGGAGAGTTAATCCAATAGTGTGGATACGTTGTCTGCTGATTAGTTAGTAGCTGCTACTACAGCTTCTGCACACAAGTCTTTCCAGTTGAGTGAGTTGTTCCCTTAAAAATATTTTCAGTGAAATACCAAAGAGAGCATGCACCATGGCCATGTAGACTCAGCAAATCAATGAAAGGATGCACTTATTTGGACACATGAGAGAGAGAGGAAAAGTAATGAGCATTATAGAATTCGTCCAAAGTTGGTAAAATAGATTAAAAGTAGGATTCTTCCTTTTTTGTTCCACTTACTCATCCTCGATTGCAATTACTTGTGTGCTTGGGAGTTTGTACGCGGTGCAATAATGCTGGATGGAGGACATTCATCGACTGGTCCAGTAAGCGCAGTTTGGCCCTCAAATTACTTGTATTACCTATATAGCGGATTGTCTACAGTTTACATTGCTCACTGGTCTTCAATTTTTCCTCCCTACCACCAACGCCACTAGCCACTCACTCCAACAACGTCAAGCAAACAATTTCCCTACAGGACTGAATACTTTACGGTTTCGTATCAGCGTAACCAAATATAACCGTTGTTCAAACATCTGCTGCTACTGCTGCTACTGTGAAGGACGCTAGTCAGTAATTTTCTCTGGCGATGATCATGATGACGACGATGAGTTTGGTGGAAGTAGAGGCATCGGCAATAGTGAATTCGGTTGACAATAAGTGAGGAATGACTCATACATAATGATAGCTTCTCCGATGGGTAATGACAACCCATGTATCAATTGACATGTATGTATTACTACCCCTCAGAATTGCTACTATATACTATAACTTCACAATATACATATTTTTCTGGGATATACGCCCCCACATGAATGCATTGATGGTGTGGCATGGTGGTGATTAGTGGGATGTGTTGCCTGTTGCCTCATCATCTTAAATTAATGTGAGAGCAAACGTGTAGGATAAAAGGGGGCATGAAAATGGCAGAGGGAATGCATCTATGCAGTTAAAACCGAAATGCGTTCCTCATCTTATGCATTTACATCTGCTAAACAGTTTATTACAGATAGATGAAGGATGAAGGGGTCTGATTTATGACACTGCTGCTGTATTAAGCAACATGAAATTAGATGGTTAGGTCAGATGGAATATCATCCAGACAGACGAGCAAAATAATAGCTGCTGCAACAAACATGTATCATCATCGTGGACAGCATATAAATATATTAGTTACTAAATGAAATTTTCGAAACAAATATGTATTGACATGATATGCTCACTAAATTGAACCAATACATCACGCTGCGCTCCAGCTCATTTTTTCAGTAGTAAACATCTTCACTTTAATTTGTTTCCTTGTTCATTTTATTCGATAAACCATTTTATATTATCTATCCCTTTCCTAACCCACTCCATTAATTGCATCCATTTGAAGATAGTAATTTATTTAAGTATTGTCATTGTCATTGGCGTGAATGCGATAATTTTAACGAACGTTCATTTGTACAGTTAAGTATACAGATAGTAATGGTTACAATATTCAAATGTATGATAATTACTAGCTCTGTTTAAGGAGGAGGTGAGAAGGTTGAGAGCTGAAAGATGATTATTAATACTCATCATCCCCATCGACAGTGCCACTTACTTATGCATTTGGTGAGCTTACAAAGAAGCCATTAAAATGCAGTTAAACTGGCTGTATGGCTACGTACTTCTGATTTTGTGAAGTGCATTTCAAGGTCTTTTCTGCACACTTTCATTTTACACTAAAATCCCTTCATTTCATTGATTTGAACAACATCCTATAAACCAAGAAGATGTCCTTTCATCGTTTTCTGACACAGACACAAACTTGCGTCAGAACAATAGCTTGATTTACACAAAGTGCAACAACAAGAAGAAAGAATGAATGAAGGAATCACTAAATTTTTACTGAATAAAGGGAAAAAATGCAACCATGATTATGCCTTCTTCCTTCTTGCTATTTGCTGGACGATCCGGTTAAAACTGGAAATGATGCTAGTTTTGAATGAGGTTCATTCTGTGTCCTTGATTTCCCTTTTGACAATATTTGTTGCGGTGGCAACCACCATAATAGTAGATGCCCAACTTTCTCAAAAAGGTATCCGGTTGTTCTCACATTTATTTTCTGGAGCAAGACACATTCTACCTCCTTGTTTGTGTAGACTGCAGACATGAAAAAAATGAAATGAATGTAAGAGGAGCAGCCAGTAAGCTCTTAAAAATGGTCTCTCCCTTTAACAAAACAAAATGTATACATTTTCGTGAAAATAAAGGATAATGCATTCAATATCTTTCCTTGAATCAGGAAAAATGTAGGGAAATAGGGAAGCGATCAGCTTTGAGGACAAATCTCTTGGAATTCCCAAATTCCTTCGGTATTATTCATTCAAAAAAGTGTTGGTAAACGGCTACTCTTTTTGAAAGAGATTAAAATAGGTAGACAAGCTTGTTTTGTTGACAATCAAAAACTGGAAGATTTACGTGTGACAGTAGCAAAATGAATACGAGAGGAATTTCCATTGAGTTATGTAATTTCAAGTAAAAAAATTTACCGTTTTGCTCTAAAAATATTTTTTGTTCCTTTTAGTAATACATAAATAATGATATTTTTACAATAAATGGACAAGCTTATACCCATTGAGGAAGGCATTACAAGAATCTCAATAATTTCCTACAGACTCGTTTTTTTATCTGCTGTCGTCTTGGAATTTGTGTTAGCCATCGGTTGGGGCATTATGGTTTTCTATCTCTCTTAAGATGACTCACTCATACAGCTTGTTTGTACCGGTTTACCTTTGAAAACATTTATTCTTATTCCTTATACAACTCATTGTCTCATGATAAATTCCAAAAAAATGTGTTTTGATATATCCCATCATAGGATGTAATACGTCACGATACGATTAAATCCCAACTTTTCCAGATTCACGTTGCACATATAATCACGCACGTATCAAAACATGAGTGGTGTCAATGATACATAAATAATATGTAACTTGTTTATTTCATTTTCAATGTTATTGGGACACTTTCACAAAAATTGTTTTTGATTTTATCGTGTATAGAGTTGTCTCAACCTCTTCCAATACTAGCAACCGTTATACAAACACGCCACCCTACTCAATTTGTTTTTCAACTCCTTACATATGTATCCTTTAACTTGCCAACTTCCTTCTGAAAGATTTTCGGAAAAGCGTTTACTCCAAGACATTTTGAAGCAGACTTTATGCTCTCATAAGGACACAATCAATTGAAAAAAGACAAAGATGTAAACAGCTCGTATGAATAGGTAATAACATGAAAATCGCAAAAACTGCGCAGATCTTTGATCCCTTCTGACATTCTCATGTAAATTCTCATTTCGCCTTTTTGATCCTAAAAAAGTACAGATACTGAACACGGAACTTGAAGCACGCAATAATAAAGTGCTCCGCGAAGGTCATAATAGATTCAGAGAAGAAAAATTGTTTAGCATAGTTTTTTTACCTTTTGCTATATACATTGCTGGAAACATGTTATAAGAGAGAGACTGATGCAATCAGTTGCCAAGTATTTACTTCAATAAATCATCAATTTTTCGCTACTTTTCACTAATATTTTGCCTTTTGCGCCATCAAAAATTTTATCCGTATCTTTATTCTTTATTTTTTTCTGAAAATGTAAGCCGAGTGGAGAGATTCATAGAGATGCTTTGTGTTTTTGTTATATATTTCGTATCACATTTGCAATTGATGAGAATCGATTATGCTGTCGCTTTCCCTTTGACAAAGTGAAAAATACGATACATAAATTTTTAGACACATAATATTTTGTGTTTGATCTTGATCCTCTCACAGACAATGATACTTTTTAGATGTACACATGATACGAGAACAAAAGATTTCAATTTTTACTCAGAAGTATTATATGAGACATCTTTGAAATACAATGACTACTTTTCCGACAGATAAACGTGGAAATAAATGTAAATTAGTTTCACAAAGGACTGGTAAATAGGATGTGGTTTTGTATATATTAACATGGCTAATATTTTAAAATGGGGCACTGAACCTGATGAAATGAACATAATGTTGTTGTATCCGTCTGTGAATTTTAATGCTGGTTAGTGGGGAAGATCGGGATCAAGGTTGCACTACATGACATGTCATAATCGTAAAATACATAATAGATAATTGTTGAGACAAGGAATATTAATAGGATTACACAATAGAAAAAAAATGTAATGGAATTTTATGGATCATCCTTATAATGCTTTTGTACGTCTATGGCAGAATGTATGAAACATTTCTGTGGTAATAAGCTGTAAAGCAACCTTGAAAATTCCGAGCTAAAAGTGAACCCAATAAATCTGCTTTCATCAATGGGCTTACCGCTTCATAGCCACTGATAATATTTATTAAAGCAAAATTTTCCGCTTAGGAAGTCGCGACGCCAAATTTAATGTTCTGTACTTCCTTAATTGCAATTGTCTGTCTGGGAAATACAGTTTTAACTCATCCATGAATGAAACTAATTACAATGGTGGCGGAGAGATGAGCTGTTATTAACCGCAGAACGTGTGGATCACGACTACCGCCACAAAATTGTTTAATGAATGGTGACGTCTTTGTCAACGATAATATAAATTGTCTCCTTCTAAAGATTACTAATCCTAGGAGTCATAGAACTTCTTCATATTCATGCACAGTTTAATGACATTTTATCGCTTAAAATATTTATTGCTTTAAACTTTAACCTTAACTAACTTAAAAAGTAAGTACACAAGACGGCGCTTGTACATACCGTGTAGGTATTGAGTCCAATGAACGTGAAATCTGAGCGTTTCAAAGATAACATGATAAAATATTAACCACCAAAAAAGTAACAACGACCAATATGAATATCTCTCTATACTGTAGTAGAGCAATAAGCCATAAACCATATATATTATTTTTATTATTATTATAGCGATGATAAGAAAGAAGACAACACAATTCCAATATCAATAACGGAAGTGATAATCCTGTGGGAATCATTCTGGTACTTGATCTAGCCAGATAGATTCCTCATAACGCACATAACTATAAAGATTATGACAGAGATAAACCCTCTAGGAGGCGGAACAGAAGCAACGGGAACATAAGGAAAATTTGGATTTTTTTAGATATTGGAAGAGTGCGTCATTTTATGCATGACCCAGGCCCAGGCCTATTTCCAAACTCATGCAGCAGACACTTTTTCAAAAGAAATAAACGAGTACACAACCCACTACAATTGTCATTACTATTATCATTATCATCGTTATTACTATTGACTTTTGCCCGTTATATTTGAGACTTTGAAAATGCAAACGGCTTCCATGACATTTTTTCCTCGGGAAAAACCAATGACACTGACGATTAGTTTGACTGGTAATGGCTCCTCACTGAAAATTTAAGATATGTGAACAGATAAAAATGTAAAATTTGATCAGGGAAACAAGATGATCCATTGTAATATATTCATGATGATGATAATCATATATTCTGAAAACATGGGATGCGACAAGTAGCAAACTCCATATTCGCCATTGAATTTTTTATGTTTGAAATGGAAATTGGGTAATAAAAGATTATAGGGCTGTTTGTTCTCCTTTCCTCGTACTCATCTTTGTGAAATTATGAACTTATGGAACTCTTTGTCATTCTGTTGATATGAATCAAGGGATTTTTGCAGACTACTGGTTACAGACATACAATAATCAATTTCCAGAAGTGCATTTGTAATCTAACCACTATAATGAAATTTTTCTTGCTCATGTGATCATCAAATGATACATACAAAGGCGAACATTTGAAACTGCGCCTTTATCAGATATACTCACTGTCAAAATGTTTTTTAGCATTGCAACTATTTGGCAATCAGTAAAGTAGGAAGATGCTTACGCATTTGGCACTGTAGTTAGCATTGTGGAGCTTATGAAGAGATACAAAAGATAAAAATTCATAACATCAAATTAAAACGTATTTATGTAATTTTTATTTTTAATAGAAAAATAATATTTTGATTTGAGGCATATGCATGATTCATGTGTTTGGTGTTTTAAATTGGTTACGTAGATAGAGCAGTAAGCAGACACAGGGATTTCTGGGAAAATTAACAAATCAAGTCAACAGTATGGAAATTAATGATATGATATTACTTGCTTTTGTAGAAGTTGAAATTGTATATTTTATTATTGACAATATTTGATGCACATATTAAATTACAATAAAGATTGGAACGAAAAGATAATATACGTAAATGTCTATTCCAGATTATTTGTGCGTTCCTCCGTACTGAAAATGAAATTACAAATAATAAATATTTTCATGTCGATGCAAAATTTCAATGCAGATAGTAAGAACAACAGTAATAATGATATGCGCATTAATATTGGGAACAGTTGAAGGATAAAATCGCTCACATTGCGAAACGCCTGTGTCTCCGCTCAACAATAAAAATGTTATGATGTTAGGAATATAAATATAATTGAACCCCGTTGGAAATCAACGGGACTAGGATTACAACTGTACGAAAGGTACTTTATAGGTTATTAAGTACGAAATATTATACGAATATTTGCACTCCCATATTCAAAATGTTTTTCACAGGTACCGGAATCAGTATTTACGTTTCCATAACTAATGTACTTTACAAAAAAATATTCGCAGTCAGGTTTAAATAAATATCATTTTGTCCTCTGAATTTATCAGGTGAAAATTAGTTACATATGTATCTATTTTATTCTTCATTTTGGGATTAAATTTATAATGCATACAACTTAATAGTCTTTGTAATTTGTTAACTATTGCAACAATATGTGTTAGAAATGTGCCATAATACTGATAGAAAATATATCTGTAAGTCAACTGTAGAATTCGTAATTTGTCAAGACTGAAATATAGTCAATCATCACACGGTAGAATGTGCAGCTCACATTTTTGGACATGTGCATTGTGCATACATATAATTTTTCTCATCCTGACGAATAAGAATTTACTCTTATTGTGTGCTTTCAGGTAAACACATTTAGTAACTCTGCATTCCATGTGACAGTAGACAATGTTTATCAAAATCTATCCACACTCTTCCAATGTGAACATTTCATACACCAACATTTTTCTTTAAAACTCATACTGTATGAGTCACACATATTGTAAGTGCAATGTGTCACATTTCTAATTGCCCCTGTACAAAGTCACCTTTAATTAGCAATAAAAAAACGTGCTGCCACATCATTTAGCTTATTACCTAAGTTTCCTTGGAAAGTGTTCATCTGAGTGAGTTTTATATATGGAAATAATTAATAGCTAGCCTTTCCCCGTAACATGCAAACCATTAAGCCACTGATGAAAATTAAAGGGAATGCTTATCCCTGTATTTAACTTTCTATACGTTACCCAATAGTTTCTTCCCATCCAATTTTTCGCTAATCTAATGTAATCATTACACAATTTGTTGCCTTGTAAAGCTAACATTATTGTTGCTGTTAACACATACTTCTCATAGAACCCTGTGACGAGCACTGTGCAGTAAAATGTGAAAGGTTATATAACTCCCCTTGCCAGTTACGCACAAGCACACAATGAGATCATCTCAGCATTACTCTAATAAAAACGATGACATTTTTATCTCTTTCCACTTAACTTTGTATTTAAAAAGAGACATTGGTCATTTTATGTTCTTCCGAATATAATACAAAGCAATAAAGTTCACCATTTTATTGACAGGGCTGCAGCGAAAGCAAAACATTGAACAAAAAATATACACACATCATACAAGTACAAAAGCATATATTTGTAAGTTGTATAGTGCAAAAGCAATGAAATCCAAAATATTTTAAGAAGAATATGCCACTACTACCGCGATAATATGGTACATGCATCAACAACGACAACTTACTTATTATTATTATTTACCGTTTCTTTCACTGTTCAACTCCTTTTGTTCGGAAAATGCCATAAAAGTTTATGAGCCTTGTTATTATTATTATTATCAACTGCATTTTACGATGATGATGAAGAAAAAGAAGAGAAAAGGCAGGAGAGGACAAGGAGGTGGATGATGAGGATGATGTCCCGCCTTGGCAATTACCAGTTTGTTTATTTTAGCAAAGTGTCTGATATCCTAGATTGCCAAACGGAGTGAGTAAAATAGCCTATAACTAAGCAAAGTAAGTGAATGAATAGGTCGTCGTTGTTGCTGTTTTTGTTGTTTGATCTTGTTTCTTTCATGTTTTTTTTTCTGTGGAAGCAGCAAAAATAATGGAATTGTAGTGTAACTATCCGCTACTGCTACTGTTGCAGTTTGTAAGCTGAAGATGATGATGATCATGATGATGATGCTGTTGAAGCGATGGTTTTTTACAACAAAAATAAAATGCTTTAATAAAATATGCTACAACCACACCACCACCCCAGTGTTTACCCTGGGATCTTGTTGAAAAAAAGATTGACATGTGAATCTTTTTTGCCACTGTTGCTTCTTCTCCACAAGTGCTTTATGAACTTATAGCAGGAGTTTTGTTGTAGTCATATAAGTAGTTTGCTCATTGAAACTCCATTATCCCACACAAATCGAAATACAAACAGTACAATAAAAGCTTTTTTCCTGCAAGCCTCTTCTTCCTCTCCGCTTTTCTCTCTCAGTGTTTCAATTGAATGACGAAAACGGAAAGGTTTTTTTCTTCGTGCATTACATGATGCATGCGACTTTTTTTCTCATACCTTTTCTCATCCGATTGTATGCTATTCTTTAAGACAAGGGTGAAAACGGTTGTTTTATCTCTTTTTTTTACCTTACTTATGTCATCCCAGAGAGCTGACAATGAGAGTGTGTGTGTCTGCAGTGAAGGGTGAAGGAAAGGGACATAATACCTGCTTGTGTATCAAAGATTTAACTGCGATTTTTATTATGGACAATATATATTTTATTTACGTTAGGAAAATTATAAGATGTTTGCACAAGAGACAAAGCATATGTTTTATGCACTAGATTCATGCAATTCACAATCCTCTTATTTTCCTCATCTCTTCTGTTCACTCATCTCCGGCATTTTTCCTGATTGACCCAATTAAATTTATGTATCTCTCGCCCTCTCTCTCTCTCTCTCTCTCTCTCTCTCTCTCTCTCTCTCTCTCTCTCTCTCTCTCTCTCTT
>JAHZMV010005797.1:0-13499 GCA_027743765.1 Coecobrya sp. COE2
TCGTTGTATGTAATCTTTTTTGTTGTCCACATGCATCGATTTTCAAAGAAATTTGATGAAAAGTACTTAAGTACTTAAATTCCAAAAGTACTTTCAAAAAATGGAAGGACTCAAATACAAATTCCTAAGTACTTTTTCCAGCTTTCAGAGTCACAAGTAAAAAGTCCAAAGTACTTTTATGTACTTATAAGTACAGTACTTAAGTATGTACTGGACTTAGTACCCAGCTCTGTAAAAATATTCACTGTTTGAAAATAATCTTTTGTGCGATTTTGTGCAATTGCTTGTTACTTTCAATTGATTGGCGTCATTCACAACAAATATGTCATTAAATTTCACTCAAGAAATAAAAGTATCCAGTATAATTACTTTTGTATTAATACTATTATTATGAGTAAAAATTCGGCTGACCATAACTTTTTGATGCCTCACACATCTGATTTGTAAAATTATCAAACGCAGTACATATTTTACTTTGCTAGGAAACAGCTCCAACAAGAAGCCAAATATCTTTACACCTATCAACTTGGAAAAAAATTGCATCATTAAATAATTCTAATTCCTACTTTTAATCTCCAGCACTTTCATATCTTTTCAAAGAGTCTTATTATTCCTCTTATGTTAATTTCAGGAATCCAACATCTCATATTTTATTAAGAATGAAGTGAAGCAAAGAAACTTTTGATTTCAAAACAAATCTCGTTTACCACAAAGTAAAAAAAGACAAGGCTACCTTATTTACAATGTTAAGAGGAAAGATGAAAGATTTCATCTGAATGGAACGAAAGTATAACAAGAAAAATTATGATATATGCCGTAATGATATAGTCCAACGGCACATTTAATTTTAGAGCTGTCAACTTTTTATTTATACTGTGTTAGGTTCCTCGCATTTAACCAAATGATAGCAATGAGTAGAAATCATTCGATTGTTTTCGCAGTTTTTTTCTAAAACAGAATAATATCCTGTCCCTCTTAAAGAAAATTAAAATTATTTCTTTTAGTTACGTTCAAATATAAGCGACAGGATAGGCAATGACGTTCAGTGAGAGTTGGCCTACTGATAAACAATTAAGGCAGCTGTTAGCAGACAAATAATTGTCTTTCATATAAAACATTATTAAGGTAATAGGTAAAACCTTCCTTTTAATACTAAGATACTAAAATTTAGATTTAAACGTTTTGGATAACCTTCCATCGACCACTTCGCTGCTGCTTAAAATTAGATATTGAATCTTCTACTGAGTCAATTCACTTTCAAATTTTATATTTGCAACAATAGAAAAAAATCTTATATCAGAGCAACTGATTACCAGACCTATTAGTATTTAAACTATAAAATTTATGAACTGTGAGCAAACATACGAATCTTGTATAAAATGGTGTCATGAAAAATGATTTTAAAGATAAATATGTTAAATAAAGATGACATGAAATCATATGACGGATTAAGTTTAAAATTACAAAAACATATTTTACAAAATATTGGTTTCACAAGCAGCAACAAAGTCACATATGATAATTATTCCCAAACTTAGAATCTAACATCGCTATGAATTTTATAAGGTTGACTTGCTTGACAAACTAAATAATGGAATGATAAAAATCCTAAGCAACCTAAAGGTCTAACCTACAAAACCTAAACAAACGTAAAAAAATAAATTATATGCTTTATATTAATTGGAAAGAAGTATGTTCCACTTCTTTGCCAAATTAGTAAATTTAGACAAAAACGTTTTTGCTATTTTACATACTTCCGTATTTTCATCTGAGATATTATAACAATTCTTGCAATAAATGGAATGCTTATAAGTACAATTACGTATAGTACTTCCAAAACCTGGGCTCCGGGCCAGCCTTGCCAGGACCCTAGGGAACACATTGGTGCTTATGAACCGTGCACCGGTCGCTTACTCTAGTCACAAAGCTTTGAAAACTGGTGACTTTCTGTGACTCTATGTCCTCAGGTGGAACTCTGCTTGGTTAAACAGACATACCAATAAAAAACAATAGTATAACTGAAAGTATGCATGGCTTTAATGCGTAATGCGCTTGATTTAGATTTTATTATGATCGTTCAGATTAATACAAAAGTTTGAAGGTTCTCATTGCCAGTAGAAATATGTCCTGATATTGTTTCACATAAGCGAATTTCATTTGAACAATCTGATAATTAGGAAACAATCGCAAGAAAGTGTAAGGCAATAAATTAAATAAAAATTAAAATAATCAATAAAATTAGTCAGGCATTCAAAAACCCTACAAAAGTCTGCTAGCTATTGCGAGTTTCCACATGAAATAATGCCTTTCTACCAGTAACAATTTAAAATTCGGAAAGCGATTCTATAATTTAATAATCTTAATATAGGATAAAATTAGATAAAAAAATAGTAAATCCAAGAAGCTGAGCATTTGTTAGAACTCTAATTTGCTTCCTACAAAATTACTCAAGATCAGCCGACCTGTTAGAACATAATTATCAAGATAGTTTACAATATTCATATTATGGCGTTGAACCAATAACATGAATCATCAAAGCTTTTTTACAAAATTTACGCTGTTTCATGTTTTTGGCACTTTAAAGATAATTTTTAATTTTTTACTTAGGTTTCACGTCTAAATATTCCGCAGAGCATTAAATAAAGAAAACTAACTACACACCTAACGAAGAAATGAAAGTCTCTCATATTACTCATTTTATTATCCAGAAGATGATTACCTCCGACTTAGATTTGTTTATTTATTTTTCATACAGAAAAATTAAAATGGAGTAATTTTTTACAGTAAATGTAATTTGTCCCATGTAGCTCATCTGGGAAAATTTGCACATTAAAGCAAAAAAATAAGGACATCAAGCTTTGTTATTGCTGCATTTCGATCATCATCAAAAATAATGACATGATTTCAACTTTTTATCTGCACATTCAAGATGTATGCCATTTTGGATTTTGGTAGATTTCAGCACGTTTACTTGAGTATTAGAAACAAAATTGTTCAATTCTTTGTGTGGCCTAGTGTAACCTATCGGTAAAGCGGTCAAGATGAATAATATCAAACATAGAATCAAGTAGACACTTTGAACATATTGAAGCCGCTATCATATTTACTTATTCATCAAAATAAGAATAGAATATCACAAATAAGAACAAACATCAAAAGTTATATTCCAAAAATACATAATATTTTCTTTAGAAATCCACATATGTATGCAATTATTGCGCTGTAATGTCATAGGTGATAAAATTGCCAGAAAGAGTCAACTAATACGTTAAACGTGGGTATAATTATAATGTACTTTTGTTTAAATGTTTCAAACTTGTATTCAAACTTTCGAACTTGTTGTATTCATTTATATGTTTCAACTTCCTTTAAGCCAGGAATCAATAAGTAATAAACTTACTTTACTACTGCTTTCTTTGTTTTTAGTAAAAAATTCACCACTAATCCGTGCTGCCGCTTGCATCTCACTTGCAAAATAACTAAACGCAGAGCACGTTTCAGTACAATGGCACGAACCTCCAACAAGATGCGAAATATCTTTAGACGAAAGAAATAGCAACAAATAAACTTTTAGATAAATCACGTTAATAATTAACACCTTTTATTCTTATCTCCAATCGTAAGAAAAGATATAGACAAACGGTTTGATAAACTAATTAAATCTTAATTAACTGATTAATATTTAAAGATGAAAGAACCAAGGCTTATTTCATGCATATGTTTGATACACTCCACTCATAAGTTTGATTGTGTTCAAATGAAGTTATTAATGAATTTTAATTTTACGATTTCTCAAAAAGTATTTAACTTAACTTTATATTCAATTGAGTAGTTTCGAGATTTGCTACAATTAAAATTTAATTGTAGCAAATCACCATTTAATTTCATGCAAAATTCAAAATAAAAACGAACCGCACAAGGAAGCTGGGAACTCCACAATTAAAAATGAGCATTGTTTAACATAACTAAATTTATTCATATCTGTATGATAAACATAATCAAAGTGGATACAACCCGTTTTTCACATCTAGTTTGTATAATCGTCAAACTCAGCGCAACTATTCGTTAAGTGGCATGAGAATTTTACATAATACCAATTTGTCGCAAATAATCAAATTGCATTAAAAGCACATTTAAGTTACACACATTTCAAATATACCGTTTTAAAAGATTTATTTATATTCCAACCATATTATGTTTAATTTAGTAAAATTCCATCCGCACTAAAATGTAATGACATATAAGTAATATGAAACCAACAGTAAGATTCTTCCTGGATTGATTGATACAAACATTTCATTCAGCCGTACACACCTTGCCTGTAAAAAATCTGGAACAGCATAATTTTCAGATAAGTGATATCCAATTGTAACAAATGACAAAATCACTATAATCAAACGCATTATGATGGATCTCCTTTCTTACAGCTGATTAAAAGCAATGTTTTAAATTTACGTTCAAATATAAGCTACAAGTTACGTAATGAGTTTAGTATGGGTTAGTCTGCCATGATGTTATTAGGATAGCTAACATCTTATGTGGATTTATGTTCTAAATAGAAAAAAAATATGCAAGTTATAGACAAGAGTTTCACTGTAGTATCAAAATGTTAAGCTTTAGCATTACGAGTGTTGGATAATTTTCCATCCGCCACTTATTTCCTGCCTTGTATAAATAAATTTTAGCACTTTCGCATTCTATTTATATGTCCAACAATTTGTTATAACATGCATATTACAACATGCGTTTAAACTGTTAACTATGTTATCAACAGACACACTGGGTATTTGACAAATACTAGCTATAATTCCAGCCAGCAGCCCTTTGAAGTACGAATCTGGAATAAGTTAATCAAGTGTAACCTTATTTGCAGAAAGTACAAGAAAGGCCACAGCAGGCAGCTCAAAATCGTTATGACTCAACAAATTACAAATTGACTCAATCAAAACTCTGTAAATCGAAATTTTACTACTCTGTCCAAGATAGTCAGTGTGCTATAGTTGCATCAACAACTCAGGTTTTGTCACGTACGACACCAAAGCATTCACGGAATGAGAAAATCTACATATCCTCTCTGGTTTTTGTAAGATGAGTCAAAAATTACCATTTAATTTAGCTTGTCACTTTATGCAAATTGTGCCTTTTCTGAATTACCATTTCCTTGTATGGCACGGATGGAAGGCATGATGGATTTATTAACGTGTAATAATACTTTCCTTTGAAACCATCAAACCGGATATTCGCAAGCTCTATCATGTGAATATTCCTTGCCTTCCAGTAAACTGAATTACTATGCTAGTTATTAGTAATGGCTTGTAATTAGTATTGGTTTATAATTAGTAATGGTACGTAATGACTTTGACTTGTTTATCCCGGGCAAGGTCAGATTAAAGTTTCGGAACGGAAATCTGATTTTCCTCTGAATAACTTGCGCCAAAACAGCTTGCGGTGTTTAACAATAGAAACAAGTTTTCTAACTTTTGCGAATTTTTTCAACTGGGAAGAACGTCCAGGGCTTCAAAATGTCGCATGCGCTTGTTGTAAACACCGCTTTGTCAAAACTGGCGAAAAGACCCGGGGAAGATATGTATTTAGCACGGTCATGATTTGATGAAAAGATTTTCAGTTTTCTCTATATCATTATGTATATGTTTTAATAGAATATAAACCTATACACTTCCATGTTTTGTGTAAAAAGTTGTTTAGGGGACTCTAGCAAAAGTAAAGTTGATGGCTACAAGAAGGTTCAGAAAGCTTATGCCCATGTTTTTGCAACCGTCAAACATGAAACTAGCAAACATGAAATGGGATGGATGTCTCAAGCAGCTTTGCGTAAAGACATGGCCACTGTTTGACGGAGGAAAATGTTACATTCCGACTATGCAGTAGATACAAGATAAGTATTTGAGAAGTTGTGAGAAATACAGTGATGTTGCTACTGTCTAATACAAACTAATTTTTATTTTTCAGGTAAATATAATTGGAGCAACTAAACTGAGATTATATTGTAACTGTGATGGGAAAGGTTAGAGTTATGTAGAATTATGAAAGTAAAATGTATTGTAAGTACAAATTATAATCATGCACAAATAATTGCAAAGTGTTGGCCATGCTGTCTCTTTAAAAGATCTCTCTGTCTCTGTTCTGTTAATGGATCTTCTCGGAGTGGGGATGCGGGTCTCCTGTCTGTCTGGATTCTGTGGGCTTTTTGTATTCCTGCGATGATCTCTATGCAGTCTCTGTTCCTCTTGTCTTGCCCGTTCTTCAGCACCTATAAAAAGTAGCGAACTTGTTGCATTATAAATTGGGACAATGTTATATGTTTAAAGTGGGAAACAATGACTTACGGTAGTGTAGATTCTCGTATTCGTTGTCGCTTGAAATTCGTTGTCAAGTGAGCTTGAAAATCCTCAACCTCTGCCTTCCTCATTCGTAATGCCGCTTTGCACCTTTCCGCTGCCTCTGGTCGTAGTACTTTAAACATCTCTTCAATCAGTGTCGAGGCCGTGGTTTCTGAACTGTGTCAAGTACCTTCGACGGCATCTGATACAGCATCTCCGTCATTTGTGGTGAAGAAAGTCCAAGTAGAAATCGCAGAAAATATGGGAACATTGGAGAATGACAGGCTATAAAACAATAAATGTTATGTTAGAACGCATATAAGCTGCATGATGGTATGGAAATTAAAATTGAACTTTACCTTGATCAAGACATCACAGCAGTACCCGAATCTAAGTTGTGAATTTAAAACATTCTCCAACTTATTTATGCGTCCATCAAATGCGGTGGTAACTTCTGTTTCTCGCTTCTTGGCCTCGGAAGAAAGGTCACTCTCCCTTTTCTTAAAATCTTCTTTCAGTGCCTTCTATCTCTTTTCAAAGTTGTCGATCAGCTCTGCCTCCGTTTTTTCAAAGTCCAAAGTTAACTTCTTAATCCGCTCATTGACAGCAGTCTTATTTCTGGTTGCCTCTTCTAGCACTCACCGCACTCCATTCCTATAAGGATGTAATCCTCTGGTTTTGATCAGGAGTGCTGCATGGGCCCACGAGTCCTTACACCACCAGCAGCCCCCTCGTTATCCCTCCCACCATCACCGACATCACCGCCATCCAGAACATCAGTTCCAACGCATGCACAATCAACTTCACCGTCATTGTGTGGAAGCGTGTTGTCTTCATCATCATCCGTCATTTCATCTTCATGGTCGCTGAGCCTAGATGATCTGATGGACCGTCTCAGTAGAATCCTTTAACGAATCCGCAACTATCATCACGCATCCATTACGGCGTTAGATTAACTTGTTGCGACTTGTAAACCAGGCTGCAGCTCGGGAAGCTGTGGCCGGGACCATGTCCAGTCACCAAAGCCGTCTAAACCAGGTTGCCGTTCCCACTCGAACATATAGCAGACTTTCTACCGCAGGCCCAAACGAAATAAAATTCCATCCCTTAAAATTCGCGTCTCCCCCTCAATCATAACTTTGCCATTGACGCACGTTATGCATGCGCGCTGGAAAAGATGTGTTTTACCCAATAGGGTAAAGTTTTGTTTGTCAAATAAGTGAGCATTTTAGTTTTGAAAAAAAATCCAAAAAATATCGAATTTACGTATGTATGTAAACTATAAGTATAGAAAATTTACCCTGTCCGTGATAAACCACGCACCATCGGCATGGTGGAGCTCCACATTGAACTGAGCATCATCGCTGGTGAAAATCTGGATCTTGCCATCATCGCTGTTTCCGATGGGGTACTGAAAATATAAAACATATCAGTAATAGTAATTAATTTCTTTCCTAACGCATCACAATAATTCGAGAACTTTAATACAGAGAGCTCCTTTATTGCTCCTTTATGATTTATCTAGATTAACACTATACATTTTAATTATTTCCAATGATAAATTATTTATTGAGCAATAATGATGAGCGAGACAAATTGATGTATTATTATAATATTTCTTCTTCATTTATTGAAAGCCAACCATTATTAGTCACGAATTAATCATTAAATATGCAGAAATTTTATTTATAGCTTGGAGGAAATTGACACACTAAGACATGGACTAAGTCGGAACCACCTGTAAAATTTTTTAATTCCCATTCGAACTTACCTTACTTAGTTTACCTTGGCAGAACTATAATTTGTAATTATCAAAATCTAAACGTTCCCTTGAATACAAAAATGTGGATTGATATGCAAATGTTTGCAATGCAAATAATTAAACGGAGATCAATAATTAGTAAAAAATTATAAGCATGATAGATTGACCGTAATTTATACACAACAAAAAAATTAATACTACCATACATGTTAGTTATGTGAATATGCAGTCAGTTGAAAGAATATGGACGATTATTTCAAAGAAGTGGAGACATGTAATTAAAAACAATTCTGAAAAATGACTTGAGAGCTGCACTCTTTCTATCCTATTTGTATAGAACTACCCCAATCATATCTGCAAGAAAAATTAGCAATCCGTAATGTTTACTAAAGTTATTCAGGGTGATTGATCAAGTTTCTCCATTCAAGTAAACGAGTTTCTCCGTAAGATTATTGTCAGTTGAGACTGTTCTCCGGTTTACACAACACCGACAAAAATGGATTTCCCAGTGCGTTAATTTTACCCATCATCATATCTGGTAATAAGGATGAACGAAAACAATTCACAATTTTACATAACATACCATCCTTTATTATTATAAGAGCTAAGTTTTGAATAATTTATATAATAATATGAAATTGATCGAAATAATAATATTGTCTTAGGCAGATATAAAAATAATGCCAAATTTGCGGAAAAGGATGACACCAAAACCAAATTTAATTATTCATACGAGCCAAAAATCTAGTCGCGGCAGTGAACCGCACAAATTTATAAAAGTTTAAGGATATACGTTGTAAAGTTTTCGTTGATTAGGTAGCAAATGGCTGAACATACAATATCACTAGTAAATAATTTCATTTAATAATATTGAATGCAAATATATGGAAGGTATCACATATAATGTTCTGGTTTCTAAATAGTCCTTCTAACATTGTATAGCGATAATTGTTTTCCACGTGTTCGTCGTTAATCGCAAATTACTGAATTTCCCTTAATCAATTATATATCTGTCTAATTACTAATAAACATTAGTGAAACATAAATAGGCCAACTATTTTTGCCAGCTATCATCAAGTAAATTAACACAAATTGATATAAGTTATTATATAGATAAGGGATACCCGAGAAGTAAACTAACAAAATTCGAATGTGTTTTGCTGTAACACGAATGTGTATATCGACTCAAATCTTTTTGCAATAGAAACCTCTATCTTTAAGCTACATATCGTGGCTAAGCCGATATTAGGAGACTCCGTTATGTTCCCTATAACATAGAGTTTAAAGCACACTGCCTATGACGATTATTCCTGCAGTCCCCCCAAATACCTTGATGATATTTCTTCAAATCTTGGAGAAATGTTAAAGTGGCTAATACGTATTTAGTAGTATAGGTTGTGCTCTTTCACGTGTTGCCACTAGCATTTGTATCCCCTGTCACTGGCGGACACAGGGGGTGGTTTTGTATTTTTGGTCCAAATCGATCTGCTTGCAATTAATGACTTTAATAACTTTACCTTGATAAAACTAAGTAGCATAACCGTCCAAAACCAAAGTTCATCACCGTCATAAAGCCGATCGATCAATGTATATTATAAGTCTTTGAAACAACATTAAAAGTGTATGTCTGTTGTGCTGGCCCCACCTCAAATATTAGGGTCAAATATGTTTACCTTCGATTCAAATGGCTGCCAAACCCAAACAGTGTTGCGAAAATTGACGTTGGGTACCATTTTCTGGTCGCAAAGGACTCATCATTAATATGTGGTGGCGCATGTTATAATAAGGTACATGGTTCGTGTTCAGAGGAGTGAACATCTCGTAATAAATAAACAAGTGATTTATTACGTAATTTTGTTTTGTGAACTCTTCGTTTGAGACCTGCCATGGGCTTATTATAGTATGCAAAACTTTTGGAAATTTGCACATACGGAGTCTTAAATGTGCTTTATTTGATGCAAAAAAGATTTTTTGTTTTCATTTTTTTGTCTAGTTTTTGTGCTCATTTACATTTGTTAGTTTACTTATCGGGGCTCCTTTAAGAGGCAAAGTTTGCAAAGAAATTGTTTGCTCTACTGCATTTGGTATATACTTTTTCGTTTCCTATACAGGCTGTGTGATACAGCTGTAGAATTGTTCACTGGTAAACTATCTTTTCATAAGTTGTTATCAAATTTACAACAAAATATTGATATTTTAAATATCATAATATGTTTGATACCAACGAAACTCCTTAGTTTATATCTGTAATAACTAATACATTTGCTTTTCTATCCATTAGCTTATTCGACGTTGTGACCTATCAATGCAAACAGATATAGATTGACAGTTCCAATGAACTGCTTGCTTCTTATTTTTCAAACAGTAATAGGACGTTACTTTCCTAATTATGAACAAGACAATATATTGCATTAAACTACATAACGAATCACGGTGGAAACATGAATATAAAATGTTTTTTTCACATATTAAAATTCTAGCTCCAAACTCGACATCCACAAGTTTTGCGCACCTAACTCCCAAACTCTCAAATGCAGTATAATCTTCTTCCATGTGACATGAAACTTTTGCAAAAAGCCACATTTAATAAATCATTAATTAAATTGGTGAACTAGAGGACTTTTATTAAGTTATACGCTAATGCTGACTTTTATAGATTTTTAATATATATTTTTGTAGCACGTCCTTAAGGAAACATTTTCATGTTTAATTCAACAAAATCATTAAATAGATTAAAAAATTCACTATACAACACTCTTAAATTTATAATTTGTCCTACTTAGCGTTGTGCATTTGAATTAATTTCAAAGAGAAACCGGGGCGAAAGAATCCAATCAAGGTATTCTCAAAATAAACCAGTGGCTATTGAAGAGCTATCGTTATTAATTAATAAGACTAAATAATAAGATAAATATAAATATTAATATCACATATTTAACTAAAATGACAAACGTGGTCGCTTACAACCTGTTCCATGTTTTATTCTTCTTTGCAGTAAAATATCTATTGACGGTGACAAGATGTGCAGATTTTCGATAATATTGTAGAGTGATACAAATTTATTTATCTCCCACAAATGAAGATATCTTACAGTTTTATACCAAAGTAAGTTTAATTTGATACATATATTATTTTCAACTTGATCATTTTACAGTTTTAAAGTTACTGACACTAACCAAAATAGAACGAACCGGAAGAACATTTCAATAATTAGAAATATACTCTGTCTTCTGTTTAAACAAAGACTACAAATCAATTACGGTAATATTTTAATGTAATATTTGATCGAAAAATGTACTTTTTGGAGGCAGGAGTACTTTTGTGTATCAAATACTGCAGTAGCATTTAAAAAATCAAAAGCTCCTCAGTCAAGTTTAATAAACGAAGACTTTAAATCACTAAACACGTTAGGAAATTGGTTTACAGATTGGAGACAATTGGATGAAGTAACCTATACTTACCTGTTTTATCTGTAGTTATGTGCTGGGGTAGATTTGCAATCATGGATAAAAATTACCATGATGAATATAGAAAACATAATCCTTAAAATACTTAATTATATGACGGAATTCAAAAACAATGATTTTCTTTTATATGAATTGTGGAATCTAACTTCCTGTTTATATAACTTTAATTTAACAATGTTCAGTCGTTTTCAGTTTGTTTTACTCTGAATACAGTTATGTACTTATGTTTAGTACATTTTATTCCTATCGACAGCTTTTCAAAGATTTTACGTTTAAACTGTTAAATATCCCAAAGATGATATCAATAGACACAGGATATTTCACAAATACAAGCTGTAATTCCAAAATTTATTACTTTACAACAAAATGGTTAAACGGCACCTAACCTTATTTTACTCTGCCGGTTCAAATCTTTTGGGACACGGCGCAGATGGTATGGTAAAGAGCTAGAAATCAAATTATGATTATAAATTATCGCAAAACATGTTGCTTGGAACATCTCATATTTCATTCGACATAAACATTCAACACTTCGAAAATTATATTGCAGTCATCTCCCAGATGAATGATTTCTCTTAATTAGAAAAAATTGTTGCAGTATGTAATAAACATGAACGGAATGAATCAATACATTTTCATAACATTATATTCTTTATTCATAAGAGCTACGTTTTTTAATCATTTGTAATCAACCGAAATACTAATATTAAATCTTAAAAAATGTTATAATCATGCCCATCTGGATCCACAAAAAAACTTATTCTTATTGTATGTACATTTATTAAGCTGACAAACAGTTAAAATTTAAAGCCTTTCTTATTTCAAATTTAATGAAGCCTTGTCATAAACAGTTTATATTAATTTTATTTGGATTATAATTTCCCCAGGTAACATGTAAAGCGCAAATTTGAAGAAGCGTGTTTTGCAGATGAAAATAAAAAATCAATATTTCCATCATCCCTGAAGAGGATTCATGAAACATGAATCGAAATGTTGGATCTTGAATAAATCTTTTTCACATTCGAGAACCCTTTAAACAAATACAACTCATTAAAAAGTTAGTTTGACTGAATTATGATTTGCAATAATGAAATGAACTAAATTACAAAACGATTAACTAATAATTATTAACTGACATCATACATTAAATGATTAACATCAATCATCACTGTATCATCTTTTGCGATGTCAATAATTGCCTTGTAGGACTGAACTCCAAGTTACGGCTAGTGTAGTTTTTTAGTAAACAATTCATAACATCTATCCTTACGAGCTATCTTTGGACATGAATAAGTACCTAAATCATTTACTACCATGCTTATCTGCTTTAACGTAAAATATATGACTTACTAATGCATTGCATGTTGGTAAAAGTGGTGCAAATATTTGTAATTTTAAAAGTTTAATAACTTCAAGTAGCATTTGCTTTGAATACAATGTTGGTATAATTTCGACGTGAATGCAGTGGCGTACATGAGTGGGGAGGGGCAAGCTTTAACATTACGCTTATCACGTTGCCCACCCTGGGGTCACGGCTGGCTACGCCACTGCGTGAATGCAACATGAAATCAATGTGCCGATTTCCACGATATACTGATTGTGATTCAGCTGTGTTCATTTATCGTGCAAATAAAAAAGAATTGAAACGGTGATTACTTGCATTTTCATGTGTGTTGAATACACGTTACTGTGCGGGTGGAAATGCACAAGGAGGGTTGTCGGTTAGGTTTGGAGAAAATATTTGCCGCGGATAATAGGAGGAGGCTTGGGCTGTTGAGAGGTTTTGAAAGGAGAAAAATGTAGTAGGTTAAATGTGTTTAAAAGATGAGGTTTGACTTGGTCAATTAATGAATAAAATGCACTTGGTGCAGTAAAATGGCTTGTGACTTCTCTCCGTAATTTATATGAGGAATGTTCCACCTTGGGTGG
>JAHZMV010005798.1:0-19192 GCA_027743765.1 Coecobrya sp. COE2
TCATTACTGGGTGCTAAGGCGGCAGTGATTGGTGATACAAAGTATGAATGAAGAAAAGTGAAGAAATGAAACTTTGGTTTGCATTTTGGCAATTGCTATTCCTTTTTGAGTTTCAGAGCACATGTATATGAACTCTTACTACATATTAAACGAAAACTTGTCCTAAAGTAGACAAAAGGAAAAAGATCTGATTCAGATTGCCGACAAATAAGGAGGTGATAATCGCCCTAAAAGTGGAGTTCTCTATTATTAGATATTGATAGCGATAGCAGTAAATGCAATCACGTTAGTGTGTTAGTGTTATGTGAAAGCATGCCGTGTGGGGTAATCCTATGACAATTGTGCATGCATCTAGAGCATTTTCATTTTCTTCGTTTATTTGGCTAATACGTAGTACGTAAGTGTTTTGGAGATGAAGTGCCGTTATTACTCGGTAAACGAAAAAGTTTCTGCTGAATGCTTTTGCATATATTTATATAGGCGTAGGTGTATATTATTATATTTGAACAAGCGTACATTAAACTGCCTACATAAGTAAATACGTGTAGGCATGATGTTGTTTTTCAGAAAAGCATAGCTATTTCCAAAGTCCATCTGAAAAAAAGTTTTTTTGCAAGCTCCACGCAAAACTCATAAAAATCTGCTTTTATAGACCAGCGAAAGCCATAAAAATCTCATTTTGACTGACTCAACAAACTTCTGTTTTTGGTTTTTTCTATAGATTATCATGGCATTTCCACTCGTCGTGGTGATGATGAGGTGTAGGAGTATATTGGCATTATCTGTTTCACCGGTATAAATATTACAGATCAAGAAAGTATGTGTTTTTATAATAGTATTGGCTAAGCACGACTGATGTCAAGGCATATATATATAGGTAATATGCTTTACATATACGTGATAGGAAATAATATCACGGTTGAATAAACACAAGGGAAGGGATTATTTATTATGATCCAGTTTAAAAAGTTGGACTTATTGGCCATCATCACATTATCATGATTCTCGTTTTGTTTCTGAGTGTGACGACAAGTTTATCTCTTTCTGCTTTCGGTGTATCCACTCCAGTAAACAAAACTGCCAGAATAGTGAGTGGAAAGTGAAATACTAATAAAACTTACACTACACAACCACAGCAGCGCTCAATTCTATTCCTTACGGACTTGACAAAGTGTGATTGCCCGCGGTTTAGTATGCAGTGGAAGAGAGTGGTATCTGCTGTCTCTTGGTTCAATAAAAGTTTTGTTTTTCTGTCTTTTTTATTTCTCTGGAGTAGGTATGTACATACGGTAGCTATAGGCTTGAACTCTCAAAAGTGATAAAAGTTTGAAATGGGATTGGGAAAAGTGAAAACTTTGCAATTTTTAGAGTGCACATTGTGTTTGCATGATAGAGGAATGTATGACACGACTAGGTTTTCGAAAGCAGAAGTCGAGGAGATTTTAATAGTCATCACAGTGAATCTTTAAACGCTTTACTATATACAGAGATTGCAGTTTTAATTTGGTTTGATAGTAATTAAAATGGATGTGTGCAATAATAGGAAAGTGCTTACACAACAAAACGATGGTAAACATGAAATATTAACCAGTTTGCAATAAAATGGCATGGAATACAAAGTGCTGTAAATCAAATTACGAGCAAGAAAATGGAGTAATTTAAATTTGTAGTCGTAACATCGTCGTACTACGCGCGTGTAAGTCGTAAGTAATGTATAGGTTTGTATATGTTTACATAAATGCTGTTAAGGTAGATTATATTATCGCATAAACTTTGATGTATGATACTATACCTGGTTGGCTGGTAAAAATAGAAAGAACCTACAACATTCCGCAATTGAGTTGACTACCACTGGCTTATTAAAATGGCGTGTATCGCGGACTTTGTTGTGATCATGAACTGTGGTAATGCATGCAAAACTATAATGTGACACACGAGGAATCTTGATGGAGAACGTTTATAATGGGATTATTGGCCTTTCTCTTTTACGACTATGGATGTGACTTTGTGACTCCACGTAGCAGGAGCAGTGCTTTCGCTTTCATTGTTAGTATAAAAATCGGTCGGATTCACGTACAACGACCAAAATTAGATGAAAGAACTGAAAAGAGTGGAGTAACACAAAATTACAAATACGGTTGATACAAAAGGAACAATTTTCCCCTTTTGGTTGGGATGATGATGTGGTGGATAGATATTCTGTGTACAGCACTTCCTCTACCGTCACAACTGCCACAACCAAAAATAGTAACTTCAAGAGCCTGAAGCAATGCCTACAATATCCGGCAAAACTGTCGCAGTGGCAGTTGAAGTAGTGTAGTAATGGAACTAATGGTAATACATGTGTGTGCGATTAGTGTCACCCAACCTATTCCTATGTATACCTTACTTACAAACAAACCCTGATACTATACACCACAACATAATATCACTGCAAACTTTCTCTCTGTTTTAACCAAAATGAATAAAGTAAAAAAGTGAGTGCAGTGTCCGGAAGAAGGTCAGTTGGTTTGGTTGGTTGTAATGTTGTGCTTTGTGTGCTTCCATCCACTACACCGTGCATACCGGTCAGGTCAGCGTCTGAATGCTTGGGACAAGGAATAAGAGTTTTATGTTCCTTGTACTCATCTGGCTTGTCTCAACTCCTTTCCCCTATTTCTCTTTTTGAAATTGCGAGTTTCCTAATTCTACGGGCTACTTTCATTCCATTCATGTTTCACTCATGCATGCATATTATACTACTCTCCTTTACTGCTGCTGGGATGCATGTACTTGATGGGATTAGGTACTACAGTATCAGCACGATCACCACATGTGATACGACACGGTATACACGAAGGGAAGAAACGGACGTGAGTGTTTATAGTGTCGAGGTCAGAGGCTGTCAGATAGTTTGTAGCAGACAGCGACTATTATTACCGACAGAAACGAATGCTTATTATCTTTCTACACAACTTTTTCTCTGCCAGAAGGAATGCTGTGTTGCGTACATAACACGGTGTATTGTGTTCCTCCTCTTGATCCCGATATAAACTCACGTACTTCTGCTACCATCAACCAAAGCAAAACTATGTAAATGCAGATAAGAGATAGAAGCCTACTTTGCTTTTCACAACACACATGTCCGAGTTCAAGAAAAAAATGCAAAAAAGCACAAGAGAAATTCGTTTGAATGAATGGAATTCGCAACAACGGCATATTTTCTCTTTCTTGGATTTCCAAATCCAAGAAGGATCCTTGCCTAAATTATATACATTAATAATAAAATACTAGAGTTGGAGACTTCACGGAAATGTACCTACTTATGTACATATTAGCTTGACACTGATCGTGCATGGTAAACCACCGAGAAAGTCCTTTAACATCGATAATACCCTTTTGTATGTTTCTTGAACCGTCCTCTGTCATAGAAAGGAAATTTGTTTAACTGTGCCTCTCTCACTTTTAACATTGCTCATTGAAAAATTGTGCACTTGTGACATGTATTTTTGTGCTTACTTCAGGTACTTTCCTCAAATCTTCGGGACTAAAATGCATTTACTTGTACAGTACTATTACTACTAATCATCGACATCTCCTTAGTCCATTTTACCCTTGTGTACGGATTTGTTGTTTATCTGGAGTAACCATTTCAATTTCACTATGCACTTTTACTACTATTGTGCTCTTACTCCGTTTCTATATAGGGAGATGAGACTGATCCAAAAATCCATAAGTAAAGAGAAAGATTATCTTTACAGATACTCCATAGTAAATGGAGTCCATACTGTGGTGCATTGTACTCGTAAGTATACCACAAATATGATTATATTACTTTTGGGTGTACATACAAGTTGGGAGCGGATGACGAAGAAGGCGCTTTCTTCTACTTTCACTTTTATATCAGGATAAAATAGGGAAGACCCTCCGATTTCCGTTCTCTTTCCGCCCATTTCATTCATAAGTTATTGCATCTACAATCCCCGTCTGTCTGTCGACCATACCCTGCCAAAATCGTATATTACCATCATTATCCCCTTTATGCTTTTTCTGTGTGTATAGTACGTTATAAAGGCGTACCAGTGGAAGGGTACCTTGTTATTCCAAAGCACTCACTACTTTTCCACTCTACGACAACACCATCATCAATGCGCACTCAAAACTATTATAAATGTATTTTATGGAGATATCATTATTGTATTGTATAGTAATGTGTGTAGACTGGTCTAGCATCATGGCCCGATGTTCACTTTTTTATACGGTTATCCACATACGATAGATGAACAGCTGCTAGGAACGACTTATCTGTACAGGGATTTTCTTTTTCTGCTAAAATATTATTCTGGGGCCAGTAAAGACACCGAAGAAGATGATGCATCGTGTAAAGAAATATGTGCAACGGCCAGGCTAAACTGCCAGCAAACAGCCATACCTCAACATCTGAATAATATGTTCTTGCCAACCAATCTTCTCAAAACACTTTTGTCTACAAAGAAAGCACCAAAGTTTTGCAACCAACGCCTCTCCATATTCTAGAGCTTCCGCCTTTAGACGTTTTTTATATGTAGCCTTTTCCTTCCTCAATCCAGGTCGATGGAATTACTGTCAAGAGTGAAGATGTATTTGATATTATACTTGCTGTTTTTTGCAAGCAATAAAAAATCTCGCCCAAACTACTAGTTTTTTTGCTCAGTTCCCCGAACAAAAGACTGTTGCGGACCGACATAAGTCGTTGAACGATAGGCTGCTGGAGCTTGTGTTGTGGTTTCAGTTTTGATTCTGATCATATACATAACATGTTATGTATATTTGAGGGAGAATGGACTGTAGATAGTGGAGATGATGATGTATCAGATACATGAAAGCTGGCACACAAAAGGAGAGAGGGAATAGTTACTGACTAGCCTTTTAACTGAAACTCTGAACATGCATGTTTATAAAATCTCAGAAGGGACGACGAGATGAACAATCTTTTATCCTGTACGTTTTGTTACTTGGCTGGCACGAGGAACGTTAATGCAAAGATAAAAAAGAGCCTTTCACTTACATTGTGTTAGTGTCTAACTCTTGTGACGGAAAAGGGGAATGATGATACATGCATATACATATGCACGTGGTGATGAAGGTATTTATCGTCTGCATTGGAGAAAGTGACAGCTTAATTTAATTTATTTCTTCTGGGTACTGATTTTCCTTAAGCTTATTATGCTGGATTTTTCCAGCTAAAGCTATGCAAATGAGTTATGTGAAAACATGTTTTCAGATAATTCGTATACTGTTACAGCTGCACTGATTTTATCATATTTTATAATTTTGCATGCAAAAATTTGGAGTTGATGAAAATGTATTTGCACGACACATGGACTAACCTACTATCCATGCTCATCATTTTTCTTCAACTAGCCTTTTCACCTGTACATATAGGAAATATTTAAATCCTTGTGTAAATTTGATTTTCAGCTTAGCCTTACATTGAGCATCTTCTTTGCTGTTTCATTCAACTATGATTGTTGTTTACATGAAAGAAGAAACGTCATACTTTTATCCACCCACGCGTACGGAAAGATAAACGTTGTTAAATATTATTTCAATCAATAGATCAGTTGTAAAATCAATAGACACTCATTTGGATTATACTTCTGACGCATCACAACCAATTGTATCCATAAATAGGTGCATTCTTGGAATTTGTATAGAATGCTTTAATATACACATTTGATCAGAACAAAATAATACCTCATCGTCATATTATTTATGTTATAGTTTTCAATTGTTGGCTGATGTTTAATTGAATTAATGGCTGCAGAATTGGATTAATGATTCTTAATCCCGGCTACCGTAAATGGGCAATATTACTACCTAATAATAATATACTCTTTTTCATGAGTTATATATATCTTTATCAAATTATATAGAGTATTGTACAATAGTATCGATTTTTTATACAATTGACGCAAAACTGGAAGTAATAAAGCGATCAATATATTAGAATCCTTTTTAGCCGGATCCAGAGCAAAATATTAATTAAATTCACATAAATATTGCATAATTTTTTTTATAAAAGGTTGAATGTGTTAAATTATTGGGTTGATATTGGGAAAGAGGAGTTATAAAATATTCACAATGTTAATTTCACATTATGGTAGATTTAGTCATTTTGTTTTGTATTGATAATCAATCAAATAGAATGGGTAATCACCAAACATACAGGTAACTCAAAATTTTTAGTCTATATTTAAAATTGAATTCGCATGTACAAACTTAACTGACAACAGTAACACGCAACGAAATTAGAGAAATGTCATTTTATAACTTCAGAGCTTAACCACAATTGATTTTAAACATATGATAGTCCACCCAGGACAAATAATTTTGCTAACATATCTTTTATAATTGCCATCTAATAAGGTAGGTAGTATCTATATTGGGTGTTGCAATGTGATATGTTTAAATTCAATTGGATACCATTATTTAAGTAATTTCAATTCCACGCAGGACACGTAAGAGAATATTTTAAAAGGCGATTCAATGCATTTGATACCTATGTCATGGAAAGTAAAGCTTGCATAAAAGTAAATGAAAAGTTATTTTAAGCTTAAAATCAGTAGACAGGTACTTGTCTTGTGCGTCATCTTTATTTTCATGTTTTTTCGTTACACTAAAATAACATCTTATATCATTCTCATGATTTGATGATTTTGTTTTGTCTGATAGGTCGAGTTTCACAATTGTAAATAAGTATGCAAAATTGAAAGATTTCGACAAATAACCATGCGATGAATTATGTATATATCTATGAATTTTAAAATTCTCTTACACAATTCGCAAATCTGAACTTCAGCACTATGCATACCTACTTACTATCGGTTTTTAAGCTCGATATATATCTTGGCAGATTTAAAAAAAGATAAACATTATACATGTTGAGAATTGCTCCAGAATAATATTCTATTTGGTTTACAATTTTGCAAAAGTGAGCATAAAAGGGTTTTACGGACAGTATATCTGTAGATCGTAGATACATTTTAATGGTTCCGTAGATCGTTCACAAAGTGCTGTGACTGAAATATTTGTAATTATTTTTATTACATACGTTTGATATGTTCAGCGCACTATCCCAATAATCCTGAATCAATTCACCACCTTCTCAATTTGAAAATTAAGAAATACCTTTGTCTCCTGCAAAATGTACAACAAACGCTATTAGGTTATTTGTAAATCCATACAAATTTGCGCTGGTTTTATTCTTTTCCTTAAACCTCTAGTAAGCGTAATAAAGTAGTAGCGCCACAGGGTATTATCCTTGATTGACAAATAGTAATATAATTCAAAATCAATGGAATCTGGACATCGGTTATATGTAGTCCATATCAAGGGTAGTGATATGATAGGGTCAGACAAACTATTCAGAATACATGTAATTAAGGATAGACATAGACGGACACATTATGTACGCTATCTTAAGAGTTGTCATTGTCGTACCGCGGAATGACGATAGCGATGGCGAGCGAGCTGGTGTTAGTTTCCTTTGCCATGAAACAAATATTATATGCGTAGTATCCTCCTATACCATTAAGTTGTACTATATCTACGGATATCCCACGACCACTACTACATTCTTTTGCTCCCGGGTTCCTAGTATAAATCTATAAGCATTAAACACTTTCGTATACTTCTCCAATATTTTTATGTGTGGGAATGTTAGTAGAATTTTGAACGGATAATACAAAAAAAGTGTTACACACTGCAGAAATGAAAGCATTTTTCCAGTAATGGGGACATCAAAGTAATGAACATTTTAATAATTTAGTAGGCTGTCTTTTCAACTCGTGTATTTGTTCTCTACTTATCTCAAAGCGAAAACGTATTCCACCGGAACGGACATTTCTGAAAATTATCCGTGGATTTGTCCTAGCCTAGAACAAATGCGCGGGAAATAATAATAATAATTGTAAAGTATGTACATACATGAATATACGTATATATGTATATATTTTCAACATTCGACATTGCTACATGTTACATGAATAAAAAATGCTGAAGCGTTATGTTTGCTTAACCCTACAGCACAAGCTGTGTTTCGTGTTTACAAAGCTGAATGAATTTTTTCCTGATACCCATTTCGCCACGTTTGTTCACATCTAAATTATGAATGTGCTTGATTTTTTATGAAATTGAAGTGATATTAACTCACATTTTAAGGTATCAAAGGTACTTACCAGTTATCAACCGCAGACTATCGTAGTCTATATGGTTGTCAGACAAAACACGTTTGCTTACAAAAAGTTTCATATTCTCATTTTGCTCTGCTTGCTATTGATTTCATATTTTCAAAATATTATCAATATATCGATATTAAAACAGCGTGAATTTTGCCCTTAACATCAAACGGTGTGGATCAAATAGACAATTATCGCCCACGAGTTTAGGCTTGCATATTTAAGAGAGTTTTGGTTTGACCGTGCTTTCCATATGAAGGGCATCTTGCGACCGATTTACCTTCATGCATGTTCAATTCAGCAGTTATATGAAAATGCATTAAATCCATCAAATTATTTAATGCATGTATATTCACTATAATATGTAATAGATACGCAGGTCAATTGCATAAAAAATTTCAGACATCAATTTTCAGTAATTTAACATTGAGTTTTACTTTCAATAATATAATACACTTATTTAAACGGGGAACATCTGTCACACCACTTGAAGTTTAGTAGCATTTATTGTTAGTATTTACACCCACGCCGGAGAAGGTATAATAGTATATAGGTAGGTATGTAATAATTATAATTCACCCAGTTTTCAGCCTTGAATCCACCAATCATGACAAAGGTAGTGCTCCATCGTTTGAGGTATTTACTAAGGCGGTTAAATGCTCAAACTCCTTGGAAATTTCGCTGCTTATTTTTGTTTCCAAATATGGAGTTATCGCTGCACACTAATTCTACTTGCGTTTTATATCCAGTCTTCACGCACAATCACAGGTCTGCCAGTATTTACGCATCCCTCTCTATAGATGTGGTCATGCGGAGAATGGATTCCTCAAGAGACTTTTTAAAACGAAGACAACGCGTATTTTACCCGGAAAAGAACATCAAAGAAGAGCAAATCTTCTTCGAGAAAGAAAAGAGCATGTCTTGAAGCGAAATAATCCTTTGATTTTCCATGTTTCGCTATATTTTATAGTAAATCTTGGTTCAAAATATTACAATGATCCTATCCCGTTTTGTTCATTTCTCTTCTACATTTTCCGCAACTGAATTTTGAGCCTTCTTAGGAGAATAAATTGTTCTCATCTCTTGTCTCGAATCCAACCAATATCTTAAAACATTAGGACGGAAGGAAGAAGCAGTGTGGAAACAGAAATCCTCACCACGAATTTCAACTTCAAATAGAGGGACGATGATACATGACTTTCTCTTTTTAGGTTTTTCAACATTTCAATACAATGCTTTTAAGAGGTCCAATAAATATACAGCATCAAACCTTGAAGTATTTTATAAAATATATAACAGTGAAAACACTTACAATGAGTTGGAGTGACAGATTTTGACTTATCGACTTTCTTTCTTACTTTCATTTTCGTTGTGGAAAATTTATTTGAATTTTCCCTTTTTTCTCTTCCCTCTTTACTCATTTTCTCAGCACTTAAACCATAGACATGAGAACAAGAGTATTTCTAGGAGATTACTCGGCCAGAAGAACCTTATTTTGTTATATGATGAAGATGAAGTAGAAGAAAGTAGAAAGAAAATAAATAAAATAGATAAAAAAGTCCATTTGTAAATAACCACTTTGACAGCCACTGCTTGTATTTAATCAAATGTGAAATTGCTCTGTTCTAGAAGAGAGCAACTTGCTTAGAGAGCTCATGAAGTTGTGTAGTATCAGCAGTAGTAGCTCAATTACAAAGGGATTTAATGAAAGACACAAGCAATCTGCTGAGCAAACAATATTTACGTGTGTGCACCCACACGCCAACATGAAATGGCAAAGCACAAACCCAAGTCCGTACTACTCTACCAAGACGAGCAGTTATGATCAGAATGTCTTGTCGAAATGATATCACTGGAAGGACTATAGGTATTATATCAACATAAAACATTTCGTGGTATCACTATGAAATGTTGATGTAATTTTTAACATGTATTCATGATACATTTCATATTCGTAAATTCAAAGAGAAATCTACATCATTCAACTGTAGACGTCTTCTCTGGCTCATCATCATTGATGATCATTGTTTCGCAATATACGTTACATATTTATTCAGCCCACTCAGTACACACGATACATTATTAATAATCATCACCATCAAAATCAGCGCAACTCAATTTCATTTGGAGTGAAAGACGATGATGATTACTCTCTGATGTGTGTGCATAATAAATAGTATTGCATATCGGTTTTGCTAAGGTAGTTTGTTCATTGCGTAAGTCTTCGCTTTATCGTTATCTTGTGGCCAATAAAACCAGCATGCAGTAATAAATATCAAAAAGCATTTGAGATTGGGACCAAGCGGAGAATCAAAAGCAAAGTGCTGCTCGCTGTGCAAAGATGGTAACTCTATTCTTGTGCGTTGTCGCTTATACGCACTAGATTCATGCAAAAATATATTACAGTGTTGTGCCATGTAGCGATCAAAAGCAAACAAAAAACGGGCTTCAAAAAACTTCATTTAAGCTTGCCTCTCTCAATTCGAAAACCCGTCTGCAATATAGTCAGGTTACATCAGAAACACTGATGCTAGGTATATATCGGAATTTGTTTCAAGAGTAGAACCATTGCTGAGCATTTGATGTTTCATTACAACATACACAATAAGATTTTGTCAATAGATCTATGTATGTTATATATGGTTAGAAGTGGCTTTAATTTACTTCGCACTATTGCAAAAGAGTATCTGTAAACAGAAAACTATAGAGTCATCAAAATTTCAATGAGTAAAATCAGAGAATCTTGACAACGATGATACTACAACCGTTATAAAAAGAGGTAGCTCACCTTATTTGAATGTGTAATGATAATTTACATTTGAGGTGGTCCATGATTGTGATGAAAGAGAAAATGACATGGTGAAATCAAAGATCAAAAGGACTCACGCTTTTTGTCGCGCTGAGTAAACTTATGAATATTTATCAGAGTTTATCACCCGGTTTTGCTTCCTCATCTCAAATTTATACTTTTGACTAAATAACAAGCAAGCTATCTTGTTTACATAGTGCAATGTTATAGGTTATTACCTCTCTGATGCTCATTCCCCTACCACTGCGAATATTTTCCGTTTCACTTAAAAAACCATTTCAAATGAAATATTGCCTGCTTTGCAATTAATCCAAAATGCATAGTTTCCCTTGTGTTTGAAGAAAAACGGTATGTGTTATGTGTTTTGCTTTATAGCCTACGGTTACACAATCGCCCATGTAAATAATGCATGTAGCATATTATGTACATTTTCTGCATCAGTAATTTCAAATGGAGAATAAACTCTACTCTCCTCTCATTGCCAATAATATAACTGCACGATACATGTTATGAATAAGCATACAAACTAATGATACGGAATTTTTAACAAACATACAAGGAAAATGTACATTTACAAATTATTTGTAGATCAATAACACGTATACATTATACAATTACGGTAGACGGGGACAACATTTCTCCAGAGATATTAATTAAGTCCAATCATAAATGTCGTAACGTGTGGATTTTTAGCCATTAATATTATTTTATAAAGTGCAACTAATGTTCAAATGTGCTTGTGATATTAAGTATAACCATTAACTTGTGTGTAGTTTGAAGTTAACACAAAATGCTAATGGAATTAGATGGTTATTGTAGATTATAAACACATTAACTACGCTGGCTATTTCAATACAGATGAACATACGATATAACAATAGTGCTGCCTATATGTATTATAATTATGAAACTAAGGTTATATTTGCTGAGAATGTAGTGCATTGTGCAACAAACACGAGGAATATACATAAAACATAAATGTATTGTGCTGCAAGTAATTCATTAAATTTGAACTCAATCCATAAACAAAATGCTCAAATTGAGTAAACGACAGCAGGAACCAAGAAACTAAAATCAAAAGAAATCAATAACTATTTAGTCCATAATATTCGTTATAGAATATGTTTCGAGCCTCTTAAACACTGTGTTTCAAGAGAGAATGTTCCATAGTACATCTCTTGAGACCTCATATGTTCATTTCATGGCATATATATAATAAAACAGCACATTCGATGCCGTCACAGGGAGAATTAATTGGTGCAATAAAATACAAACGTGTTCTCAAATTTTTTTCAAACAATTTCGCATTTAATTGCAATAAAGCACTATTATTATGAAGGAGGGGCTAAGCAAACAATCATTAACTCAACAGTACATACCTTAATCAAAATCTGATAAAGGGTAAAAGCTTGTTCGAAATGTGTATCAAATATAATAGATTTTCATTTTGCTTTTACGTTGACACAGTTGACATTATTATTTCACGACTGATTCCTATTGCTTGTGTTTCATTTCAAGGAGTTTATATTAAATTAGATCTGAAATGTATAACAAATCCTTACTGTTTCTCGTAAATTGATTACGTACAACTACTTGTTGAAATACTGAACCTATTTCAGCCAGAAATTAAAAAGTGAAATCGATTACAATTTTGTAGACATGTAATTGTAATTTCGATAGATTCCATTACAGTTCGAGTAAATTGATCCATGTTGCATTACTTTGGTATATTTCCACAGGATTAATCGGAAAGTTTCAGAAAATACGGTATGCAACCCAAACGTTCTAAGTAGAACAGTCTGCTATTTATTTTTACGTGTCTTACTTTCACCATATTACATGACTAGTATGGGCGCTTTTCTTACAAGTTACAAGAAACAAAATAAAGACAGTAACAAATATTTGCTGTGTAATGGACTTTCATCTTCAAATTCATTTAATTAAAATTCGTTTATTTATTTGAATGCTCGGCGCCTTTTCATTTTCTCATCAATTTTCGAATGAGCAAGCACTTGGAACAATGAATGAGTGAGTACGTGAAACTCCTTTAAGACTTCATTTATTATTCTCTTGTGCTAAAATAAACAAAAGACAGCGAAACACATTCTAATTCGAGTTATTTTACAAGTAATAAACTCAGAGATAAAACTTGAGATGAGAAAAATATTTACACAATGAATTTACATAAATAAGTGTACAGTTACACACACATACTACCACACGCGCAAATGTTTCAACTACTAGTGAAAACAAGCCTTAAGCCTAACAAGCCGTGTATCCTTGAGTGAAGAAAAATAGCTGTTTATTTTATTTTACAACTTTACTGGCTTGCTTCTTTTTTCGCACTCTTTTGCTCTTTTTTATTACATCTCATATTCTTTTTGTTGTATTAAAGTGCGCACACGCCCATCCTCCTACACATACGAAACGGATATAATAATATAATATATAGCAATAAACAACCTTTACTACCACCACTTTTTCTTTCCAATACCATGTAAAGCATCCAGCTTCATTTTCCTTAAACCAAGGCACGAGAACTTTTCCTTGGACTTTTGCATAGACTCTGCTCATCTGCAACAGTAATCTTCCACACACACACACATTGTAAATAGTAGACAATGTCAAGTCAAAATAGTTTAGATACGTACAAAAGAAAATCTAGAAGGCATCAGCATAAGAATAATAAAATACTAAAAAAAGCAACTTGAGATTGAGTAAGGCTGTAAAAACAGCAAAAAATAAAGAGAAAAAGAAGCTATGTAAGATACTCCCTGCTACTCTACTTTTTTACTATACGTAAATATTGGCTGTTTCCTTCTCCCAAGAAAGTTTTTATAGAAGAGAAGAAAAGAAGAACTGTGGGTTGGGAGCAAGTAGAGAAGTCAAGTCATGAGAGATAGAGAGGATTCCCTTTTTCTTTTCTTTCTTCGTGCTTATTTTCAGTTACGCAGATATTACGCGTTCAATAAAGCGGACGTGAATAAATTCCACTTTACTTTTTTCCTTCCCTTTCCCCCTTTCCCGGATCTAGCTGAATAGTACAATATGTTTCACAACAGAACTACGCACCTCTTCGCGGCCCAGAAAGAAAATAAGCAGAAATATTACGTACTCTACGTATACTAAAAGTAAGTAAGTGAACCATAAGAATAATATAATGTATGACATGGGTAAGTAAAACAGATAAGGAGAAGAATATGTTGGAAGAATGCAGATTTGCAAGTCGTCTTTGACGATATCTGTACACCACAGAAAAAAGGAGAGTCCCAGAAGGAAATGGAATAAAGAGAAGAGATACTATAGTTTCCCTTTTGTCTGTTCGTTGAGTAGTATATGTTGGCATAATACACATGCTGATATCCATAATATTTAACTTTCCATTTTACTACCGCTCATTCCCCGCCACTACTTTCTCCATTGTATCCAAAGATATTTGCGTGAATTTGGGCATTACTCAATGTCTTCTCTATTTTGCAAAGTACACACAAACATGTGAGTTGTGTGAGTACATGAAAGTGTGTAGGTATTTTGTATTTTGATGTACGTCGTATCAAGTTTAAGGCGAGCCTCAATATACATGGTTATACATCTGCAGTATATGATGCTACCATTCAAATCCAGTAATAACAGAGGAGCTTACGAAAAATTGGCATCAAGACAGTTAGTATTAAAGTAGACAGTTCGATCACACATGAGAATCCCACGGTTTTCTCCAAAATTCTAAGCGGACGAAGCAGAAATGTGAAATACCAAGAATCGGCAGCTATTTCTAGATAAATTGATGGTATAAAAGTTTGTAAGTTGGCGATGTTGGATGTGCACGTATATTCTTGTTATGTGTTACCTCTTCTATCTCGCCGCCGTCACCAATATACACTGAAGCGCATAGATTTACACTGTTCTCTTTTACCAGGAACGAGGTAGTAGTGGGTAATAATATTGTTGCTGTTTCAAGCTGAGATTAAACTATTGTTCTAGTCACTCACTAGTTGTCTTAAACAATGATGATACAATGATACAGAAAAGAACAAAGTTCTCATTTAAAATTTCACTTCTAATGTTCTGTGATACTTTCCGTCCGGAATCTATGACTGATTACTCTGAAGTAAAACGCAATTAAGGAAGCAATAATATAAAAACACTGTTTACTATGAATGCTTACTAAGTTACGAAACATAAAATCGATCACGAACAAACCGAGGAGGAAAAAGCATGCGTTATAGATTTGAATACAAAAGAAATAAGATGTTGCCTCCATAAGTAACGCAGTTGATATTATATAAAGACGATATGACAATGATATGCACATACATTGCACATTTGCAAGTTGATAACCCGGTGATGACTTGCAATTTGACCTCTCTCCTTCTCCTGATATCGAGCATGACCAATGACCGATAATGAAAAGGTAGCTATGAAATTACATTTGTAAGCTGGACAGCTTGGCATATCAATTGCAGAGTAAGATTTTTTAATTGAGGAAGTCGTTTCTCGATAAAAAAATGCAGTAGACAGACAGACGACCTGAATTTAATCTATAAAAAATGTCCACCATTGCCACAGCATATTAATGATATGACGGTTTCATTATCTTTTAATTTTGTTCCCAGTAAAACAGACAGCGTTGTAGTAACTTCATATTCTATGGCCATTATGCATCATGGTGTTACTGTAAACTCTACTATACCAGTTAAAAAGGATTTTCAAAGATATTTCGACAACTCAAACGTATTATATATAAGCACTGAAAGCTTGTAACTATTTATTTAGCTGCGACTACGAAAGGAATTGTAAATCCCGATGTAATCCCCTTGTAAAGTTGTGTTTCTCACGGTTCCTTTCTTGCTTCTATTTACTTATCTTCTTGTCGTGTGAGCATTTGTATAAGTTTGTCTGGAGGTCTCTCACTCTCACCAAAACAAATATCGTTCATTCATTGTTTTCATGGTCGGCGTATCTGATTCATTCAGAAACTTGTCCTAGCTGTTGCAGTCCTCCGTTTTTCACCAGTGAGAGGTAGAAATTTATGCGGAATAAAACCACAAAATATTTCAGACAAGAGCAAGACAACCATCATATATAACGCAGTAGTGCGGTAGCAATAAATACGTACCTTAACATTTCACAATAAGTGAAAAGGTTTAGACTTGCTAACCGTTCCAATGATTTCCCTTGGTCAAAGGTGGCAAGAAATACTGTGCCTCCTCAAAGATCTACGTTTAAATTGTTCTCAATTAAAACCTGATTTCCAGTTAATAATGGACATTAAAAATTTTAAGCTGGGACTTTGTACCACACCGGTGGTACCTTAATATACAGGACAGTATAGGGAAACAGCAGCTAAGGGTCAACTAGAGTGGTACAAAGTCCTCCTGTACCCTTTCTAAAAATAGACATTGAATGGGAGAGCCGAGAAAATTCGAAACAAAAAAGAAAAGGTAGAATGTCTATCGTCTGTACATACTGAGTTTTATTTTTGATATGGTTGAAGTAACCGCTTTTCTGAAAATTTAATGTGTAATCTTTCGAACAAGTGGAGTAATGTGTTACCAACAAAGCATTAATAAAAAATATGTGCTAACAATCTGCTATTTTTGTATAGAAACTCTGTTGTACTGATAATTCGTATCCAACTATGCTGGCCCTGCGCAATTCTTAAAATTAAGCATAAAAATTGTGCGTGTGTATCCAGTTCTGGTCTATTTAGAAAGCAGTCCTACATTCTTGATGATGATGACAATCAATACTATTACACGTATGTATTTTCAAGTTTACATTTGCCGCAACGCAACTGTTACCACTGCCTTTATTCTCGGATAATGCCCTTCCTCTAGCTGTTGTTAGTATTCTATATTTATTGTACATCATCAAAAACTTGCCTCGTTTTATACATTATGTATTTCTGTTTGTATCATTAGTTGACTGACCTACTACACAACACGATTGGGGAACAAAGGCAAATAAAAGTATATGGTAGAAGGATTGGGGAAAGAAATATAACAAGTGATATGAAAGTTGCTTCTTTTCAACTAACAAACAACGTCTAAATATTTTATTGTGCATATATGTAGGTAGGTATTTACGGTACATTTTCCCTGCTTCTACTTAAACACTTTTTCATGATGCCATTGTTGTCTACTCTCTCCTTTTCCGTTGTGGTATACTATATTGAATTGCGTTTTTGAGCGGCCGCAATTATATCTATATTTAAATTTCCCTCTAACTAAAACGGTTGGTGTAGACCAGACCTTCTTTCGTTTTTATGAATACAACTCCCTATGTTGCCCTACCGAGCTAAAACAAAGTTTTCTCTCTGAGACAAAGAGAATATGGCCAAATGATATTTCTAAACAGCAGGATTGAGAGGAACAGGGGTTTTCTTTCAACGAAATGTGTGCCATTACTTCTTGTTTTCATGCGAAAAACTACTTTCATGCACATTTAATATGCAGCTTGCATATTATGAATACCGAGATACAAAGTGTTGTCCCCGCCATAAAGGCTCCAGAAATTCAAACCAAGTCCAACGCCCTATACGTTTAGCATGTACCTAAGCGTGTAGGTCACCGATGTTTTCTCTCTATATGCCAATGAATATAAAGGGGAAATATATTGTAATATGATATTTTTTCTCGATTAAATTGGGTAAATAATGTTTGCGAGAATGAAGCCATGTTATATGTACTTTCGTATGAGTTAGTATGGACTTGGACTATGGACCTATGTATTTTCATCATTTTTTGCATTACTTATTTTCTTATGCATACATGAGCGTGGGGTAACAATAACAATTCGGAGAACCTTGTTTATTCCAGAAAAGAATAGACAAGACAAAAGAAAACTTCACAATATTGAAGTTTCGTGGAATAAGGCTGTGTGTTTGTGCTTCAATAAAAATATTGGATTGGAGAAGACGAAATAGAAAGGAGAAAGCCACGCTGCCAAAAGAAAAGAAGACCAAGAAAATAATATTAACTTGGCAATTTGGTATGCATACTAAAAATAAAGGGCATTCCATCCTCACACAAGACAAAGCTGTATGAAACCTCGTTTCCCATGTACTTTCTTTCACATTTATATACACATTCAATGCATTAAGTTTTTTTTGTGTTTTGGTTTAGCGGCAGCATTTTTACCAATGTTAGTTTAACATGCATATTAAATGAGCGTTAATATAATAAAGAGGTAGGTGAGTTGTTACTGGAGCATAAACTGTACAACGAATTTTTTGTATATATTTTTATAACAAACTCATTCGCGTTTATAGCTAAACTATTTTAAGCACTTGAATCCATTCTCTTTTATAACTAACTAAGAAAACAGTATATTTATGAATGTATGAAAAGCCATCGGCAAACTTTAATCCCTGTGCAGCACTAAATAGCCCTGTGTTTTTCTAATAAGAATTGCGGCTCTTTTTTAAATCCAACACCGGAGGAAGCCATTAATGCATTGTTCAGTCCGTTGAGGTATGCGTGTGTATGAAAATGAAGTACGAAACTGGGTATTTATTCTTCCCACGTGTTTTCACCAGAAAGAGCTGAGCTGATAGTGGTACAGGTACTACTGTTATGTCATGTCTGGAAATTCCAAATGTATTTTTATATTCACGACACTACGGCGACTAGAGTCTAGTCACTAGACACTTTACTGCAAGAACGCAAGGAAAAGCACGAATGTACAGCTTTCCCATATTATTTCACTATACCACTATTACAACTGCAGTTAAAGCCGAACTCTAGTGCTGTAAATGCGGAAGAAAAGGACTTTCGTGTATTATCCTTCCTTTCTCTCAAATAGGTGGTGCAAAATAGAGAGTGAAAAGGAAAAGAAATAGGTATATGGTTTATATATTTCTTTAAGTTTTATTTATGTAACGTGCATTATATAGTAATGAAGAAATAAAGTAAAGGCGTATAGAAAACTTTGTTTTCCTGCCTACGTCAAGTCAGTGTAAAGAAAACTTGTTAATATGGGCTAATTAAAAATTTGCATGAGCATCTTGGATTTTGGCTTCTGTTGCCGCTGCTGCTTATCCTTCCACCAATTCTAACTACCCAGTCGTTTTTGTTATGGAATAGGCAATAAAAGCAAATATAAGCACTGTACTGTATATAATTGTGGATACTTGATGGAAATAACAGAAATATAAGAAAATATGTGAGTTTGAGCCTATACTTAA
>JAHZMV010005799.1:0-11563 GCA_027743765.1 Coecobrya sp. COE2
ATTTATTATATTGTCTTGAAGAAACTCTGCTTTATGACAACATGCAGAACACATTTTTTCTAGTGAAGTAATTATTAAGTAAGTTTAGCTAAATAAATTTAGTTGACCGTAGGTGAAATTTAAAAAACGAACTTTTAGTTCATTTTTCTTAAATTTTCTTAAATGATGGTTTGTACAAAATCTCAAACCTGACGAATGTAAGATAAATACATATCAATCGAACCAACCCAGATGGAACAATAGGTATGATTAAGAGCAGAATGGAAGGTAATAACGTGCCTATCTGTTTATAATTTGTTTTACCAAGATGTGGCACTGATTTTGTGTGTGAACCATCGAGAAAGCATAAGGCCTAACTAGAGTGTAACAAATAATTGAGAACTCAAATTTATACTTTTACTATCTATATATACATGGGCATTGCTTTCACAAAGATATAGAATATTGCTTATTGATGCAACAAGGCAACGAACCATTTTTCTCATTTTTTGTCAAAACATTTTACCAGGAAATTTGTAATTTTTCATTCTAGAGAGTGAATATAAAATCGTTAACTGGTATTAGCTAATTACGATAGATGCCCATGTGCAGAATTAATTGCTCTATTAAATGCAAAAAACCGCATATAAATTTTCATTAACGTGTTGGAGGAGTAGGTTACGGAAAAACATATTATGACCAAAAAAATATGCACCAAATGTGCCCGCGTGTTACGGCAAGGCATTTATAGTACTGTGTCAGTCCTGTACTAGATCTTCATCGCCTTGACAAGGTCTTCAAGATGCATGTTTCCGATTTTAGAAATTCGTTACCCTCTCAAAGATACAAGTGTTTGAAGATACCCCCTATTTTTAGTCCATAAAATGACCCTGATTTTTGACATTGTGCGCCCTGTAACACCGAACCAAAACTGAATTTCAAAAATCGAAAAGATACCAGTCCTAGATTTTTAAATCAGGATTCCGATGCACTTTTAATCTTCGGAATTGCTTCAGAATTGAAGAAATGGCGCATAGAATAAATTGAACATTGGAAAGGGTACCCCCAAAAAATTGTTTTCCCCACTGTGGCTACCAAGGAAGGATGAGGGACCTGAAAGGTTTATTTTTGAAGGTTTTGTTGAACTACAAATCTGTGCAAACATTTTCATGAAAATCGGTGACATGCAAAATTTTGGTGGGTCAATAAATTCAAAAGAAGCCCACTGTGAGTTACCAAAAAAATCAGATTTATAAAACGTAGATAATGCTATATGGCGATGAGAAAATACAAAAGTTACTTTGTCTCGTCTATTGATTTATTTAATTGTTTTATTTTATATCTTGTCTAGTGTTGTATAACCGATACTTGCGGGTTGTATTTAATATTGCATTTTTAAATTTTAAATGGCAATTATGAAAATAGGGTATTAGAAAAGTTTCAATAATATTGTGCAACATAATAATTAATGTGTTTCTAAATATCAGTATACAATTTAGCGAATAAAATCTACTGAAACTACTCTACTTTTGGTAATGGTTATCCGTCTACATTTACTTTTATTTTGTTGTCTGCAGCAACAAAATAAAAACTTTGCTAATTTTGATTCTCTTTGTCGAGTTGATAGCTCGTAGTAAAATACCAGAAAACCGATAAACCAACTTGATATCAAAATAACAAAAATAAATTCAAAATGCTGTAATTTCAGTGGCTTGGTTTCTACGTCACTAGATCTCCTTAATCTGTCCAATTTCCTATACAATTCTGTTTTAGTTTGGGTACTTGTCCACTGAATACCGTCAATACGATACGCATCCAATAACCGATTTATCCAAAATGACATAAACCCACCTTCAAAAAATACTCTACCAATAAACTGAAATGCGCCTGTAAAGACTGAATTTTTTGGAAGGGCAAAAGTGTACCAAGTATTCCAGATCGGCTCTGGTGAAGCAAACAAAGTATTCTGGAGCTGTGGAACTGTCAAATTTTTAGAAGCAACAGATTGTAATGTAAATTCCCATCCTATGCAGGCAACATTCTTTTCCGCAAATGCTTGAATGACACATTTTGTTGAATTATCCATGGGAATAGCTCTACGATGGAGACTCTTGATGATCGAATTGTTGCTTTTCTCAAAATATTGCCATGCACTGATTCCAGAAAGATCAAAGTTGATTTCGTAGGTCAGCTCCTGACTTAATTGTTTAAATGTATTAGGCTTTTTCTCAGCATTTGGAATGGAAAGCATGGAGGAAAAATTACTCTTGAAACTGTTGCCAATCACAAACATATACAACATCAACAACAGCATAAGTAGGCGAGCGCCTCGCGGTGGATTTTGTTCTGATTGTTCCAATACACCAGAATAGACAGAAAGTACGGCTTTAAAGAATAAGCTATGTGCAGACTTCTTTGGGGCTTTCATTGCAGAAAGCTGTAAGGATTTGTAAATCAGAAAGGTGAGACAAACAAAAGAGAAAAATACCAGAGCCCAAATTCTAACAGTGAATGCCTGAAGAATGGCAAACTTCCCTAAATGGGTTTCAGGTAGTGAGGTAATAAACACCAAATTAGCCCTTCCAAATGGTCCAACAAAATCTGCGAAGTCACTTCGTTCCAGTGTCTGCGTTGACACGGAGGCAATATCGGCCTTATCATATAGCAAATCTCCAAATACTATTAAAAAATGAGAACAAAATTGTATAGATAAGTCAATACAGCTTGAGAAGCAAATTTAGATTAATTTTATTTTGAAATCAAATTACCTCCATCCCATGTTCCATTTTTGTGCAATCTTCCAGTCGGCTTCCAATCATCTACTGGATTGAATTCATATGTGTAATTATAGTATTTTGTGCCTGCATGAAATATCCTATAATTTTGACCCATTAGGTCCCTTTTCCCAGCTTCATTGTAAACCGAGTCTAAATATGGTGGAAATTGAGTGCCCGAGATTCGGAAATGTTGTCCGTTAAGTGCATCAGTTTTTGTTGTTATCCAGCCAATTGATATGAGGTCATAAATGATTCTGAAAATTGATCTTCCTCTTTCCGTTGTATCATGTGTTTGTCGTAGATACATGAAACCTTTGTCTATTGGGACTCCCAAAATATTTTTAAATCGTTCTGTCTGCCTACTCACCAGAAACGGCGAAACGTGTTTGTCTAATCCCATCAGAATAAATCTGTCGTTTCTCCCGTGTCCCACGGACAAAATATCGGATAAGTAAATATCTGCTCGTTTCTTTGTCCTTTTCTGCTCTACCAAACAAATAAAAACCCATTGAAATTTGAGTGTAATTGATGCTCCAGGCGACGGTTTTAAACTAGGTTTAGTGAATTTCCACCAAGGATCGTAATTAAATATTATCATTCCTGCAGTTTGTAAAGATTGCAACAATATTTGAATTTCAAATTCAAGATCACTTTCCGAGACGTCGTCTAGAAGCAGAATTACTGGGTTATCACCCATCAAGTGTTTGAATTCTTCTGCCACGGTGAAACTCCCATGATTTGTAGGTAGACTTGCTGATAGTAAAACAGCCACATAAAACAAGTTGTAAAACTTTGCGAAATATTTTAAACTCGAATCCTTCAGCTTCATGTTTTCTGCACAAGATATTCCAACCTTTTTCAGTAACAGCTAATGAAAAATGATGCTCCATTGGTTTGTGAAATAAGTTTACGCAACAAGTTTACAAATGATGGTAAGGCAATTAAAATGCCAAATAATTGAAAAAACGAGATGCTTTGTATAAAAACTTTTGCCATATGTTTGTTACCTCAATTCTGTACATTCATAAGTAATTGTCAATGTTGTTTACAAATACTTGCGGTTGTTGATTTCATTGACCAAATTTCTAAACAAAATTTTTATTATGATTTATATCACAAGTAACCTAATTGGATTTTATAACATGTTTTTTTCCATTTCGTTTTGCTAATTGAGGTGAATTCACTGAAAGGACCGAATTTGAATGAAAGTAATTTTTATGAACGTATTAAAATTTAAATAGACTTGCCATAGAAGTGAAATTCGACCTTGCGCATAAATGACGTGCCCGTCAACATGTACTTACCCAATAATTACAATTAGCAATATAAGTATTTATTTCAGATTTATTTACATTTCTTTTCAAATTTCTACTAATAGTACTCTTAATATATCATATTGACGCCTTTCCTTCACTGAACAAAATCAATGGGTACAACCCTGCTTTCTGTAAAGGTTATTCGTCGATACCGCTTCGATTCTTTTTCACTAAATCCCGGAACATACTTTCGAAGAAATGACCTTCCATTTATGGTCCACAATTCAAAGCAAAACCTAACAAAACTTGACAATAAGCCAACCAACAGGATTGTGAAAATAAACTCAAAATTTTCCAATTTCAACGGCTTTGTCTCAGACTTGCTAATTTGTCGAAGTCTTTCAAGCTTTTTATACAACTTATGATTCAAATGGTCACTAGCCCAATGAATGCCATCCTTCCTGTAAGAATCCAGTAGCCTATTTCTCCAAAATCTTGTAAGCCCAGCATTATAAAATGAAGCCCCAATGTATTGAAAAGCATCAGTAAAAATGGAATTCAATGGTAGCGCAAAAGTATACCATGTTGTCCAAACTGATTCCGTCGACATCGTCAAAGAATTTTGTAGCTGGGGAATAGTCAGATTTTGGGCTGCGGCAACTTGTAGCGTAAATTCCCATCCAATACAGGCACTATCCTTTTCCATAAATGTTCGCATGACACACTGTGTTGCATTTTCTACAGGCTTTGCTTTTGCATGAAGATTTTTCAGCACATGATTGTCACTATCCTCAAAATATAGCCAAGCACTAATTCCAGACATGTCAAAATATATTTTATAATTTGTCTCCTGATCCAATTCCGTAAATGTTTTTGGCTTTTTCTCCACATTTGGAATGGAAATTACAGCGGAAAAATTGCTCTTAAACCTAGTCCCAATTATTAAAATAAACGACATCAACATAATCATTAGTAAACGTGCGCCATTTGGAGGTTTCTGTTCGGATTGTTCTAAAGCTACTCTCCAAACTAAAAATACAGATTTTTGTAGAAAAGTTTCATTTGATTTTAAAATCCCTCCAGATTTTGCTGAAAGTTGCATAGATTTGTATAGTAGCCCGGCAAAACAAGCGAAGGAGGCAAGAATACAGATCCAAATATCCATGGTGAAAGAGTGAATTGTGGCGTATTTTCCCAAATGTTTTTCCGGTGTCGAGGTGAAAAATATTAAGCGGGTTCTTCCAAATGGCCCGACAAAGTCTGCAAGTCCGTTTCGTTCTACAGTTTGAGTTGACACGGAAGCGATGTCAGCTCTGCCGGATAGCAAATCGCCGTATACTAAATTTAACATAAAATTTTATTTTTAGCTATTCCCATGATTGTGCTACTAAACCCAACAATTTCTTAAATAAAGTTACCTCCATCCCAGGAACCGTTTGGATATAATCTTCCGGTAGGCTTCCAGTCTTGTACTGGATTAAATTCATAAGTAAAATTGAAATATTTTGTCGCTTCGTGAAATACCCGAAAATTCTGCGCCATAAGTTCCTGTCGCCCATTGTCATCATATACCCAATCTAAATAAGGCGGAAATTTAGTTCCAGAAATCCGAAAATGATGACCATCAAGAATTTCTGTTTTTGAATTGATCCAATGCACAGATTCCAGATCAGTTACAACAGAAATTATTGAACTGCCTAATTCAGGATGATTAGAGTGTTGCCCTTGAAAAATATATTTTTTATCGATTGGAATTATTAGCAAATTTTTAAATTGTTCCACTTGTGCACTTTTCCGAAATATTCTAACATGTTTGTCTGAACCGACTATAATAAATCTATCCAGTCGTGCATGTCCAATGGAAAAAACGTCAGAAAGATAAATGTCAGCTCGTTTCTTGGTTCTTTGTTCTTCAATCAGACAAATAATTGTCCAGAGGTAATTAATGGTTTTGGCAGCAACTAAATTTGGTTTGACTGGCGGCTTGAGAAATTTCCACCAAGTATCGTACTTGAAAACAAGACTGCCTTGGTTTTCCACAGTTTCTAATGATCTTCGAACTTCAGGTTCGAGTTTCTGTACGGAAACGTCGTCAAGAAGAATAATGATAGGTTTGTTGTCAAACAATCTTTTAAACATGTTGTCCTTTGCAAGATTTCTCTCACTTGATATGCAGGTTATTAGCAGTAAATATTTTATCAAAACTATCAACCAGAAAATTTGCGGAAATCCTAAAATCCGAGTCATGATTTATTACAGTCATTGAACTATATAAAAGTTTATACTGCTGTAAAATGAACAGCTTTCATTTTCAACTTTGAAATTTTTAAATATTTCACACTGTCAAATTATTCAACAAGTACCATTGAATGTGCACTTTCCACGCCCAACTGTAAAGGATTCATGACACCCACACAACCCTATTAGTTGAACATTATTGATGCATTCATAAAGCATGAGTATCCTAATGGTTTGTTTTGCTGATTGCGCAAATGAATGGAACATTTTAGTTTGCTAACTTATGTCACTGTTGTTGCTACACAGGAGTTGTTTTTCGAGAAGTTGAAATTGAGTTTTCATCAAGTGTAATCCAGACTGAACTTGAACCTCACAAAGTGTCTCGTAATGGTGACCACTTATAAACAAGTGGAAAGTTTTTTAGGCATGTTTAAAATGGATTGGTCTCAAACTGTTTACTTACATGCTTTTGTGTGAAGAAATCCAATGCGTAGGAGATACGTGTATTCACATTATAACGGATTGTTATGCAAACAATATAATAACCACTAATTATAAGTAATGCATGCAATACCTCGCTATTTTCTGTATTGACACTGAACCACCATTAAACGATGCTTAATGTTTGTACATTTCCGCATGAAATTACAGGGCATAAGGAAACTACAATATGACAGAGCAGCGAAACGTTTTGCTTGATTTAATTTAATTTGGGAAGTATTTATTGATTACCTATGTTCTATAAATAATAGATGCGTATAATTATTCCCATAAAATATTTATGAGAAATGACTTATGGGTGTATAAGTAATATTGAATCTGTAATATTTGACCTTAAAACATCAAAATAATTAATAACAGAATCTTTGCTCATGGCAAATTGACTTCCACAATAAATTGGCAGTTCCTGCTGTGCCGTCCATTTTAGCTTCCAGTAGTATCTTTCTCTCTTCCTGTACCTATTAAATGTAAAATACTGCTTCCTTTTCGATTCGACAAACAGCTGGCTGTAAACCCTAGCGTCAATACTTATCCTAAAGAAAAACACTGGAACTCCTAATCCGCCCAAAAACGCGGAAAAACAGGACGCTGTAATATATTTCGGAAAAATGTCAAAGCAATTTATAGCAAACCAAATTATTTCATTAAGAAATATAAGACTCCACGAAACCAAAAGAAATATAATTTCGGATAAAGGTTTTCGCAGAACCATCATAAACGTTAGGCATTTTAAATAGTATCCAAATAACGCTTCCTCGTCCGCGCCATCTCTTAAATTAAACAGTGTTCGTGTGTAATCTCGGATTTGACTTGCATTCAGAGTGACATAAATTAGTGCCACATATAAATACTTGAAAAATGCATAAAAGGTAAAACATGTAAGAACTACTGAGATGCCCAAGGCTAAAACGATTTGATTAGCGGTTTGTTGAATAGGTGGTGGCAACATAAATTCCCGAAGGAGAAAATAAAATGGATCCAGGTTAAGAAATGCCACAATGAATGGTAACGGAATTACAACAAATATCATCATAACGATAAGGTAATTCATTAAGTATCCAGCCATATCGCGCTGCGGCCTAATCAGATCGATTCCTGGGATAAATATCAGTTACTAACCTAAGCCCAACCCATTCCAAATTAAGTCGTTCAAACGAAGAACATGTGCTTGTGAATCAAAAATTATTTTAAATCCGATCATAATAAATATAAAATCAATACTGCAAATTATCAATACACCAACTTCAATTACTGTTAACTGAGTTTTCTCGGGCTGAAAAAATTTCTTCAATAGGAGGGCAACACAACTCGCAGTGGTCAATGGTATTCCAAGTGCTCCAAGGATTGTCCAAATAAATGAAAATGGATTTCGTTTGTTTGGAAAACTGAAGCTTACTTGTGGCCTGCTGTTATCGGTTACAGAGAGATTAACCAATATGTTTGGGAATAGACCAAAGCTGTACTTATATATTTGAAGTGCTTGGTATAGCAGCGGTGTCATGATACATTCAGCGGCCATTTTTGTTCGCTGATTGCATTGAATTACAGAGAAAATATCACTAAAATTCCAATATTTTTATACAAAATTTATGAAAAATTTCACTGGTGCACAATTTTTTTTCTTGTGTTGTTTCCTACGCTTTGGAATAATTGTAGTTAACTTTTTATCGTTTGTTCATTTCAAAGGTTTCAAAATAGAACTGAGCACAGGAATACAGATTTATGGTTAGGGAATGAATTCGATTAACTTTCCTGATTTAAATTAAATTTAAACAAGATAGTTATATTAAAACCAGGAAATAATTTGATATCTTTTGGTGAATCTATATACTTAAAATGTATTATTTGTCTTGTTTTCATTACCCACGAAATGATTTCCCATAACGAGCTTTTGGATATGTAATGTATAAAGTCAATGGTTATAATTGAAATGAAAGTAGAATAAATGAATGATGTTATCATTTAAAATTTTGTATAACCTGCAATTCTCTTTTCACTGCTGTATAATTATTAATTTTTTTACGTGGGCTGCAAGTTATCCATATACCCTATCCTGCGAACAATAGTTGATGATATTCTGTAACTCATTTCAGCGTTTTTAAATCGAGTAGGATGTTGAGTTGGATATACTTGTTTATATTTAGAAACAATTGTCATGATAAATTTAAATTACAGAGAAATTTTTTAAAGAACTTTAATTACTAAATCCAGGAAGTTGATAAACTTGTATAATGAGTATTTAAAAAAATTAAAGTCAGCCACAAAATTCCAATTTTTGTGTAATTAATTTATAAAATTATTTACTGAAACCAATGATTTGCAATGCAATAACATGAATAACCACCTAAAATTCTCGGATGAGACCAAGTCTACGTGATAGAGTATGGCGAAAAACATGACAAAATTTACAGCACCCACCTTGTATTAATATAGAAATAAATTAGCAAATCCTGAAATTGTTGGAACAGGGATTGGTAGTAATATCTCCTATCACATCACCATATAAACCATGCACTGGTACAAAAGTACTGATAACGGATGCGAAATAGGCCCAGTTTAACTTTTTTACACTAAACATCTATTGTTGCTTCAAATTTGTCTACTATGAATAAATATCACAAGTTAAGCAAACTATTGGTCATGCATTTATGGATTTCCAATCCCTGGTATATAGGTCAAAAGTATACCATTGGCTTAAATGGAGAACGTTTGATCAATTCTTCGGAATGACAGAGAGGTGGGTGCTAAAAATTTGTTCACATATGTTTTTCGAAATGGTCTATCACATGGAAAAGGTTGGAGTTGATAATTTTAGGTGGTTATTCATGTCAACGAATTGTCAGTACAATCAGATGGAACTATTAATTTTTAATACAATATAACCAAACTATGTTGAAATGAATTATGCTTTAATAGTATTCATGAATACTATGGCCATTAAATTATACCTCAATAATACTATGTAATTTCCATCAATGAACAAATTCATTCGGGAACCTGCAATTGCCGCACACAAAATTGTGTGATTCATTACCCGGACACATCGTTATTTATTGTGCAAACTCCATAAATGTAATAAGCTAAAGCAATTCAAATATTACATTGTAGTAAGTTTTGCAATGCATTGGCTTTTCAGTTTGTTGACTTGCATTACTTTTGCTTTTACATAAAGCTTATTTTCGAGATATTGACATTGTGATGCAATCTAGATTGAACCTGAACACTACAAAAAAAATTTACCATGGTCAGCACTTAGAAACAAGCTTCGAGTCCTTGAAACCACCAAAAACAATGCTCATAAACTGTTCACATATTTGTTTTGGAATTAATCAAATACGTGAGAAATACATGTACACCCATTCTAATGGATTATTATGGAAAAAAACATAAAATATTAAGGTTATCATAGCAATACATATTTAATTCTTAGCAATGTTATTATATCGATCTTCAGTGAATATTAAAATGCTCGTCATTTTCGGTAAGAAGTAATATGGGATAATGTGACTAAAACATCAAATGAAATGACTCCAGCTATCAATATTAACATGCTTTTATTTCATTCTAGAATATTTAATAAAAATTACGACGTGGAAACAAATTCGTAAAAATATTTAAGCAAATAATATGATTTGATTTTATACCATTACACTCTTAATTACAAGTATTTTCTCAACGAACAAAATCAATCGGCACAACCCTCTGTTCTCTTACCATTATCGTTTTACAACTATCCTGATTTAAATTTCCAAAACAAGGAACATACTTTCTTAAATCAGATTGCATTTTTCTGTCATTCCTTATTTCTCTGCTGAATGCAAGACAACTTGCAAATAATCCAAAAATCAAAATAATAAACACAAATTCAAAATGCTCAACTTTCAAAGCTTTCGTCTCATTCTTACTACTTGACCGTAATCTTTCCAATTTCTTATAAACCCCTGACTTCATTCGTGCAGCGGCCCACTCCAGACTACTTTTTCTGTACTCATCTAATAACCTATCTCTCCAATATTCAATTAAACCCGCTTCCGAAAATATTCTCCCAATGTATTGAAATGCGCTTGTAAAAATGGAATTTTTTGGTAAAGCAAACGTGTACCAAGTAGTCCAAACAGGCTCCACAGAAGTTGTTAACGCATTAAGTAAACGCGGTATAGTCAAATTACTAGCGTCGGCAACCTTTAACGTAAATTCCCACCCGATGCAGACCGTACTTTTTTCCATAAAACTTCTGACCACACAATCCGTTGTATTTTCCATGGTATTTGCTCTTACTCGAAGCTTCTGAATTACTGGATTGGTACTCTCCTCAAAATATGTCCACGCACTGCTTCCACTTAGGTCAAAATTGATTTTATATTTAGTTTGTTGACTCAGCTGCTTAAATGTTTTCGGCTTGTCTTCAATATTCGGAATGGAAATTATGGCGGCGAAATTGCTCTTAAAACCGGTTCCCACAATTAAAATAAACCCCATTAGCATAACCATAAGTAATCGTGTGCCTTTTGGCGGCTTTTGTTCGGATTGCTCAAATGCCACGGTCCAAACTAATTGTAGTGATTTTGCGAATAGTCGACCACTTGATTTTATCCGTTTGCCGGTTTTCTTTGCCGTAATATGCTGCGATACGAAAAGCAGACAAACGTAAGAAGTGAAAGCTGCCAGAATAAACATCCAAATATTTAAAGTGTATGAGTGCAGAACGGCGGATTTTCCCAAGTGACTTTCCGGAAACGATGTGACAAACATTAGACGTGTTCGGCCAAATGGGCCAACAAAATCGGCAAGCTCGTTACGTTCCCAGGTTTG
>JAHZMV010005800.1:0-19710 GCA_027743765.1 Coecobrya sp. COE2
CCTTGGCCACCACGATCACCACCACGACCGCCACCACCCCCTCTATTATAATTATTGTAATTGTAATGATCCTCATGCATTGGAGGAGCATTGTGGTATCCACCCCCGCCCCCTCTGTTGTACCCTTGGTGATGGTTATAAGATTGATGCCCGGGCCCACCACGATTCATGGGACCTCCGCGATTACCTCCCCGGTTACCCCCGCGGTCGTTTTTTCTTCCTTCCGCAACGTCAACCTACACAGCCGTTACAGTTCCAAAGAAATATATTAGTTTCCACAGTATAACATTTGTACAACGTTGGATATACACCGGTTCTACTGATAAACTACAAACAGGAATGATAAAGGTAGTCTACTTAAACAACGTTAAAAGATAATCAGTTTGGAAAACGGAAATGCGAAGAAGATAAAGCAAGATTAAAAGAAAACCGGTCAACGTCTACATACATTATAATAACATGCATGTATGCAGGATTCCCGTATTCCAGGAATATAATTATTACCCACTTAACTACACTAATTTAATGTTAGGGTTTAGTACGGGTTAATTAATACTCAAAATACACAGGGGACCGTTTACATAAAGAACCCATATTAAAACCAAAAAGGAAGTAGAACCACAATGTTATCTACCTTTTGTTAATGAAATAAGTGATCAAAAAAATCACAAGTAACGCCTACGCGCAAGGACGTTACCGTAATTTATACCTTAATGGGGACTCCATCAATTACAGAGCCGTCGTATTGCAAAGCCTTTTCCAAGGTCTCATAGTCGTCAAATTCGACGTAACAAAAGCCTTTGAATCTCTCTGTTTCTTTGTCGTACACAAGTCGAATGGAACGAGTCTTTAATATAAATCAACAATCAGAGTGTTTCGTATGCTGTATTCTTACTTAACAGTCATACTACTCATCAATAATTTACTTTATGCTTACAAAAAATGTTTAAAAAATTTGCGTAGCGTAACATATTGTAAAAAATATACAAAAATTAAAGGTTTAACAAAACATGCAGAAAGCCATATTGCGTCAAATAAAAAATAAAGCAGTAAACGTGTAACTGTCTTCAGTTTAATTAGTACTCTGTCTATACCTTCAATTCACCGAACAGCTTGTCAATATCACCTTGAACAACACCTCGTGGAAGATTACCGACGTAGGCAACAAAAGGTGGTTGTCTAGCGGAAGGGTCCATATTTCCGTAGTTACGATCCATATTACGATCCATATTACGATCCATGTTACGATCCATGTTACGATCCATATTACGTTGTTGGAATCGCCCGTACTCCCTTTAAAAATTAAATTTTAATCCGATATGAATTACACATTATAATTCCCATTTAAATATATTCCAAAAATAGTAATGGTCAGCTAGCTTTACAAATATTTAACCTTAATTTTTAATGTTCTTTAAGATTATATGTAGAATATATACAAATTGAAAATGACAACACGATCAAAGCATTCAATTTTTTGAGCTCTATTAAAAAAATTAAACTTATCAACAATCAATATGCTGGTTTCAGCAACAAAGATCGGTTTTTTTCTTCTTCTAAGAAACTATATAAATAGTTCAGTCAGTCAGTATGTTACACAACAACTATAATAAGCAAAATAAAGACTAGTTAAAGTGAACTCGCTCTGTCTTGTCGAACGTGCACTAAGCAAAAGTTAAAGTTAACATTTCATAGTTTCGTCGGCTTCCTTTAAATTAAGCCATTCATCCATGTCATCTGTTGTCCCACGTGATCCGGTATTACTCAATTAAACAAAGTTTAATTACATACTTACATCAATGGCTTGCAATGTAAAGATTTTTTTCATAGAAACACCACACTAAACACATCTTTCTACTAATTAATTTTACAAAACTGCTAAAAAAACACACAACAGACTAAAGAATCTAAAGTAAGCTGTTTACTTTCTTCCTCTTTAATTTCATCTGCTTTTTGCGGTTATCTCTGTTAACTCCACACTATCTATTTACTAGACTAAAATAACGATACATACAAACTATTATACACACCGCTACAAAAAGGGATTTTTTTGCCAATGTAAGGTAGTTAAAGATCTGAGAAAAATTAAAAAAATAAAAACGGTTTAAATCCGCATTTATCTACTTTAATAAAAAACATACATATATATAGAACATTTAACTATGCTTTCAACTAATTTGAAAAGCATTCTCAAAAGTTAATTGTGTGTGTCTTGTGTTCTTAAACCACTAAAGAAAACATCCTGACATGCTGTCTGACTCACCTTGCAGCCATAATATCAATTAAAAGGAAATAGGTACCCAATTATAAAAAAGAGACTGATGATCTGATGGTCACACTCGTTAAAGTCGGTGATCTTCTATAAAGCCGCCTCTCTCTCTTGCTTCCTTGCTCCAGTAATGATAAATACCGCTTCTACAAATCAACAACTCCACTTGTCAAACTTTTTTTACTTGTCACCCTTTTCAGATTGCTGGAAACTCTACAAAAAAGAATGTCATCCAAAAAAAATCCCAAAATAAATTAAAAATCCAATCAAAGTCACCACTGTAATTACACACACACCTGTAATTATATATTTCCTCCTCTCAAAAGCCGAACCCAAAATCCACCCTCAACAACCCCAACCTTTAAAAATTTATATACCCACCTGGATCCCTTCCTTAATCCTGTTCAAGTTTAACCTCTGTGTAAATCCTCCAAATTTATCTCCACCGCACATTAACCACCAACAATTAACTTATTCCAAAACAGATTTTTTCCCCTTTTCAAGATCTCCCTATCCTTCCAACAACTTATAATCTTGCCAAATTTTTTTATATCTCTTTTAACCCCCGTTTCTTTAATCCCAATTTTACAAAAGTTTCCTTTAACTTTAACTTCCTTCCGGGGGAATATTTAACTACACACACACACGCCTGTTGTTGTTGTAGTTGTCGTTGTTTCCAAAGCCGTGTCAGGATTTAACATTTAAAAGTGCAGCAGCATGATTTCCTCCTCTCATTCCTTCACACTTTTTGTGTTCAGGCAGGCAGACTTTGTAAAATAGCCGTGATAAATACAAGAGGAGATGATGAGATGGTGTCTCCGAAATTTTTTTTCCCTGTCGTCTCTCTCTCTCCCGTCTTTTTTCTCTCTACCAAACCAACTCAGAAAAGCAGCAAGTTCAACTTTTTTAGCACTGTGAAATGCCGCACTCTCCACACGAAATGTACATTTGCTTTTTTGATGACGAGCCGATCAAACCGAATGCCGACAGTTTTCCCCGATTTTCGGTTTTTTTCTCTTCCAACACGACCGTGTGTATAGTAAGCTATATAGTAGTACTACTGCCACCACCAACTTTTTTTTCTGTGTGGAGGAAGATGGACTGTATGGAAGACTACTCCAAAATAAAATGACTACTCCACAATATACCCTCCTTCTCTCTTTCTCCGGTACACTCAAGAGACACACACGGATCTTCTAGTACTTTTAGTGTGGCAGGGAGGAAAATGCCGCTAAATCTGTCTTGAAGGTAGTTATGCAAAAAAAATCTGCGTAACTGTCGGCTTTTTTGTTCAGATTTTTCTTGTGATTATTTTTTGGGGGTGGAACGCCGGATTAATCATGAATGGCGAATATACTTATTTTTACCACGTGTGTCACTCTCTCGCTGTGTGTGTAAGAGTGTCTGTCGGTGTGACACGAATAAGGACGACAAGTAAACCAAAGTTGATAACTTTGTCCGGTTAAAGGAGATACATAAATGTAGTTTAAACACTTTTATAAGATATTATTTTTTTCTTTTAATAAAAATTTACCCCACACACATACTCACACACGGCATATTATTCTAATATGAAAATGCGTATATTGCCTGGATATTCTCTCTATAAAAATGGCTTGTTGTGTGTGTATATATTTTCTACATAAAACTTTTATCATGATCATGTTTTTTCATATAAGAGCTCTTGTTTTTCTCTTTCAGCTTATATATTTTTTCATCTCTTTTTGGCATTCTAAAATACTATACCCTCTTTCTACACACATTTTACATAAGAGATCTTGTGTGTTAAAAATGATGATCATGTTTCCTTTTTCTAGCAGGAGCAGAGGTAGAAAAAGGATGCTGCATGGCATTGCATGCATTTTCCCATCTTTCATTCATTTCATTTCGGAAAATGAAAGAGAGATGCTGCCTCTCTGGTCCTGGAGATCATTATAATGTGAGGTTGTATTGTGAAGAGGTGTAAAAAAATATATAATTTTTTAAAGTATTGCCAGTATTTCTGTTCATGTTGGTTGTGTGCAGAGAGAGAATGCAAGCATGGTTTTGATACGCTGTACGTGTGAGAGAAATGAGATGATCTTCCGATACAGTTTTTATGGATGGATTGTGTGAATGCAATTGTTGGTGCTAGTTTTTGGTAGCAGGTTTTTAGGCGAGGGGGATCTCGTGTAAAAAATGTTGATGGTAGAGAGAGTGGCGTGCGTGCGGGGCTAAAAAATTGTACAATTTTCCACACACGCTTTCCAGCGCAGAGGCAAAAAAGACAAAGTAAAGTAGAAAGGGATGAGAGGATATTTGAAGGCGATATATTCGCCCTGCTTGTGTGTAGGAAAAAATATAAGCCGAGAAAAAGTTGGTGCTTTTGCTGGATTTTTTGTGTGTGTGGGGAATACTGGGCTTGTAAATGGAGAGTATACATGGTTGACAGTAGGAGAAGTTGAAATGAAAAGGGTTTTAAGCTTGTAGTAGTAGTAGTGTTGGAGATTCTAGAGTGGAAAAGCAATTTGGGTAACACTTTTGTAGGGAAAAGGCGTCTAGAATGCATACAAGGGAATGAGGACCTACACTACTTTGTGTAAAGTGGTTTCAAATAGGAGGTTTGTGTGTGTGGGAAGTGGAAAAACTCTCTCTGGCTATTTTGAAGGTGTAGGCGAGATGGGTTTGTGTACAGTCTAGGATTAATGCAGCTTGTTTTAGAGGATGTGGGAGCAACAAAGGAGGCTTCGAATGGGAGATGAAAAGTTGGAAATATGAGTGGAAAATTACTTTGTCATTTAAGTAGAGAAAGATAACTTGGTTTGAGATGATTGATAATTCAATTACATTTTTAATGCTGTTTAGTATGATTGATTAATTTTTAAAGATGACTTTATTCTAATATGTAATTTGTGGGACTACTTGATAGAGGAATGATTGTTACTGAATGTAAACTGGTCCTAGACTGAAATAATTCGTAGATAGTTTCGCATGCACATAATTATAGATCACAGGCTTTCTCAGAAAACTTTTACCATGGTGGGTATTAATCGGACTGGAAATTTTGATACCGGACGGCAATGGGGCATTGTAGGAACAGGAGTAATGCTGGAATAAACTGAGATGATATTGTGCATATAAAAAAAATAATATCTGCTGCTAATATTGAATTTTCCTCGTGTTCCTCCGCTATTCTATCTTATTTTTTAGCAACAAAATAAAAAAAAATGCCTCTGCTGAGAGGTTACATAATGGCCTCTTCTCCAGTCTCTTCCTTTTCTTTGTTGATTTTTTTTACCTGTTCTCAACAAACACTCTAGTGCTAAATATATATCACGACTTCCCCCGCTTTTTGTTGTAATAGTTTCTATTACGCAATAATGACGAAATTGTGGAAAAGTGTAAAAAATTCATGTTTATATGAACCCTAGCACATTAAAATATGATATACGATTTATAAGAATATGCGCAACTATGTGAGCTAATAACTCTTATGATGACTAACCATTTTAATGTTTGCTTTATGTGCTACTGTTTTTCATACCCTTATTTCATCAGATTCCACTGAACCGGAAACAATAACCATTTTAAAATCATGCTTGCACTGCATATTTTAATAAAAACATTGGCATTTCTGTAAAATAGCCGAGGGGACATTGACATGATCCGCTTTTTACTGAGTTCTTTATTCATGAAACTCATACAGCATGTCAGATTGAACAACCTGCAGTAAGAGAAAAAGGATGCGGATAATATATGTCAGTGAACTACAAACGCCTCTATTTCTTCCAGAATCTGGTGACATTTCATCCTAATAATGTTTAATACCCGTAGAGTTTTGCATGTTAGATGGTAAGAAAGTACGGCCAAGGATGGGCGTCTTGTCATTTTTGTCACATGCCTCATTAAGAATGTATATGAAATGCATACGTTTAAATGTATCTCCTTAACTATATAAGCTGACTCATCTATCCAGTACCTAGATTTGGGAAGAAAATGTGCGAGATATGTGAATGACAATGAGTCAGAGAAACATATTTCTATATTAAATGCATATGCAGTCAATTTTTTTGGTATTTAGTTTCAACCGGTTCATTTCCTCTCCCCTAAATATTTGGAATAATTCGTACTGCTGTTACTAGATTGATGATAGGAACAAAGATAAATGACAATAATAATGTCAATGTCCCTCATTAAAATGAACCTCTTGTTAATTATTCCTACGCACATGAATACAACTTTATCACCAAATTCTTGATGTTATTTATGTTATCTTCACGAAACCAGTTTTAATATATACACCCATATTACTATTATTCCTCCCAAAAATTAAATATCAACAAATCATAAATAAAAGTTATCAATAATCAATATAATCATTATCTTTTCAACGATACCATGAAATGATTCTCATGTTGCCCCATGAAAAATCACTATCTTTTCTCTTTCATATGACATTACATAACAACATTTATTAATTTATTTTATATCATTAAACTTAATTTAAGTACCCTAAAAAACTGTAAATTACAATTAGCCAATTAAGTGTATGCTTTTTAATTGAGGTGATTAAGTGTAGAGTAGCGTCGCTCGTGGTCGTGCAAGTCTCGGGAATCGAATGACGTGAGTGAGAGGCAGGCAGCTGTTCCCTGTCAGCCTCAGCCAGTCAGTTGTGTTGTGTCATTCTCTCTCTAATAAACAGCTAACATCTCTCGCAGAACTCTTTAAACCTATTTAGTTAACTATTTCACACATTCCACGTCTTTATAATAGTTTACCTGTGCGTGTGTACCTCCACCTACCTTTAATTACCTGTATGACTCATTCCTTTTTTGTATAAGTGGTGGAGTAACAGATTTTTTTATAGATGATCAAGTAGGTAATTAATTTTGGGATGTGTGTGACGTGTACTTTGAAACGTTAATTGGTGATATAGTTTAGGTTGCTGTTGTGTAGAACATTTAGTTTAAATATAGTTTGGTTAAGAAATTTTTATGTAGGGTAGATAGGCAGGGGAACAGGTGGTGATAAACAATGTTTTAATTGTGGTGTTAATTTTCAAATAATTTTAATGGAGGGGTAAAGAAGAGAGACGGAGAAAAGAATGCAAAGACAAGATGTTATTAAAGTTATGTTGAGACGAACGGGTTTAAAAAATGGAAAAGAGATTTTGTAGCTTTAATTATTTTTCTGTTTGGTTTCCAACTGCTGGTGTGAGAGATTCAGATGAAATTGTGACAACCACTGTGGTGAAGAATACAAGTTTGTCTGGGAGGAAATTGAAGGAGGGTACTTTTGAGGAAGATGGCAGGTGTGGCGGAAATAGAGTTTAACAAGTGTAGGAACGGTCAGTTAACTGAAATGTGGATGGAGGATGATGGCTATACAGAGATTACCCAGTTGCCACCGGAAGTATTAAAAGCGATTGAACAAGTGCTGCCCAGTGATGATCCCTTGGACCAGTCTGAATTTGATGTGGTGGCCCATATCAACACCCTCTTTCCAACGGAACAATCCCTGGCGTCGTTAAATGATGTGATTCAGTCGGTGGAGCAGGAAATTTTTAAGGCGGACCAGGAGATCCGAGAGTTTGTGCGTCATCAAACGGGAAAAGGTGGACAAGATGGGATTACAGCGTTAACAAGAGCACAGGCTTCCATTGAAGCTCTGGTGACGAAGGTGCTTGACATGAAGGGGCGGGCGGAACAGAGTGAAGCCGCAGTTCCCAACGTCGTGGAGCATTTTGATAACTACCATAACATTCCGCAAATCGCACAAATCGCTCAAAAAGTTAAAGACATTAAAAAGGAACTGGGTGATCAGATAAGCTTAGAGTTTCGCGAGTCCTTCTCCTCCACAACGGGCAGTCTTCATGTGAAGCAGATGAGTGAAGCTTGTATGGTCCTTGACGTTCTGGAACCTCACGTGAAGCATGACCTGCTCCAGTGGTTCATTTCAATCCAGCTTAAAGAGTATGGAGTCCTGTTTGATGAGAATGAGGATCTCGCTTGGCTTGATAAGGTGGACAAAAGGTACGCTTGGCTGAAAAAGCATCTTATCCAGTTTGAAGAAAGGTACGGCGCCATATTCCCCCAACATTGGGACGTTTCCCAACGGATAACCATGCAGTTTTGTCACCAGACTCGTCAGGATCTTTCCAAAGTTATGATAAAAAGACGGCATGAAATAGACGTTAAACTTTTGCTAAGTGCTATCCAGAAAACGTGCTCCTTTGAAAACCTACTCTTTCTTCGCTTCGGTGGTCAAGCGTTGGAGGATCATGGAGACGCCACGAACCCATTCCTTTCTCCAATGCCGGATGAAGACGAGAAAAATCCATTCCTTCAAAGTGGCAACAATGTAAACAGTAATAATAACGCCAGTAATAATAATGCAGCAGCGTCAGGAGCGTCCGCATCGGCTTCCAAAGATAGCACTTCAGCCCCTCCAGCGAGAAAAATGATTCCTAACAAGTTTCACCGGATTATCACCCAGTGCTTCGACCCATTCTTGTACATTTATGTGGAAAGCCAAGATAAGAATTTGACTGAGCTCGTGGACAAGTTTGTAGCTGATTTACGAATTAACGGTTTCCCCTCCCCTCAATCCTCAGACGCTGCTGGGGTTGTTCTAGCAAATTGTGCGGATCTGTTTGTATTTTATAAAAAGTGTTTAGTGCAATGTACACAGTTGAGTTGTGGCGAGCCTTTGTTAAATCTGGGCTTTGTGTTTATTAAACGGTTACGAGACTACTGTAATAAAATTCTGCAAGCGAATCTACCCAAAGGGGGCAATCAAAGCACGCACATGACCTCTGTTTCTAATATCACTCGGGAGCTGAGGGATCTTAACACTACCGGCCTTATCCAGAATTTCCAATCGCTTTTGAAGGAAGGGGAAATTACTCGGTTTACTTCTCACGAGCTGTACCGCATTGCGTGCATTATGACAACGGCCGAGTATTGTGTGGAAACCACGCAACAATTAGAAGAGAAACTGAAAGAAAAGCTGGGACCACTTGCAAGCAAACTGACAATGGATCATGAGAGGTCCATGTTTGTCGAGGTGATTGAGACAAGCGTGTCCCTCCTGGTGCAGGATTTGGATGGAGCCTGCGAGCCTCTTTTCACAGCCATTACCAAGGTACTTAGGATTCATAAAATTATATATTATTTATCCTTTTTCTATGATAAAATGACGGACCTCTGATATGACTTGTATTACTAATTTTTTTATAGATAACTTGGCAATCCATAGACAAAGTTGGCGATCAGAGTCCGTACGTGTCGGCAATGATATCCCAGTGGAAGACTACTGTGCCTACTTTAAGGGACTACCTTGCCACATCCAGAAAGTACTTTGTAATATTTTGTCAGCAGTTTGCAAAGTAAGTTGATACCTTAAATGAGACATTTATTATTAACGGTTGCAATATGCCGTGATTTTTTATCCATATCTGGTTTCGTTTTTTTTCAGACTGTTTATGGAGAAATACATCTCAACATTACAAAAGTGTAAAGGAATCAACAAAATGGGTGCTCAGCAGTTGCTGCTAGACACGCAAATTTTGAAATCAGCTTTACTCGACCTGCCATCGATAGGATTAACTGTGAAACGAAAACCGCCTGACAAGTAAGTTATCATATTCTCAACATTTACTAAAGATTAAGATGTTCCATCTAACTGTTGATTATTACCTTACATTACCTTTACAGATACAGCAAACTAATAGTGCGTGAAATGGGCAGGACGGAAATGATACTAAAAGTGACCATGGCTCCAGTGGAACAAGTTGTCTTGTTTGTGGACCAAGTCACCAAGCTGGTTCCAGACCTTGGTCCAAACGAGTTTTCCAAAATTTTGGATATGAAAGGCTACAAGCGCACAGAGCAAGGTCCTCTGCTAGACCTCTTTAAAACAAAGACTTCAGGAATATATCATAGTCAGTTCCAAGAAGTAGAATCACCAGAAACTAATGTTGAATCAAGTAGAATTAAAAAACTGGAAAAGTTAATCAAAAAACGATTGTAAACCAACTTACATTATGTTGATTATTAAAGATACAGAAATAATAGCTAAATCAAAATTATATAAAGTTCATACGAAAGTATAGTGAACCATTTTTCTTAGACTTGTCTTGAAATTCGTAAATATTGTATCGTAAAAAATAGTTCTCTAAAATAAACTCATCTTTCAGAATAGTAAAAAATAATAGGATCATCAATTCAAATTGAAAGGCTTATCAATTTTTATACTACAATTCAATATTCTTGTATACCACACACCACTCACGGTTGATATTTTTATAACAGAATTGATGACATTTTCTTCAACACGGTGATTAAATAAGTATGTAGTATCTTTTCTGTAGTTGAATTATAATTTGTCTAAATAATCATGAAACAGTTAAGCCTCCTTCTAACAAAAAAGCTGAAGACCTTCATAACTTTAATCAGTTTGTGTGTATCATAATTAATATTACCGTATTATTCAATGAAAAAGAAGAATAAAAACAATCAGAGTTATTGATTACGTTACGAATAACCCAAAAAACATTCATGATTTATTCTTTTTTTCTTCAAATAGTTCCGTTAAAGTTCATTACATAACGTACATTACGACGATGATTGACAGTAACACGACGAATCACAGACCATTGTCCTCTTGTTACAAAAAACATTTAAAATGATTGCTACTACAATTATTATTACTTATTTACTTACTTACGTTTATTGTTGTGTTGTTTTTTTGTTCTTACGCTGCTAAAACCATTGACGTTCAATAATAATTACAAATTCTGCAAAATATTCCTGGGTATTATTATTACTATTAATTATTATTATTTTGGGTACAGTACAGTTTATTTATGGTACAATGAAATTGAATACTTCAGAGTAATTCTCACAAAAATTACGCGTGATAAGAATAAATATGTATTTTATATATATTTATCAGATTATCATTCAGTCGATTGTTGTATGTATTTATGCCGTTGTCGTTTAATTACTCAAAAAACTACAGTTATTATTACGAATTTTTACTTTATTTCTGCGTTTGATACTTGGCATTTTGGTTTTTTGGGGTGAAAAAAGTGTAGTCTTTGAAATCCCCGAAAAAAAAGAAAAAGAGATTTTTGCGAGTTTGTTCTTCATTCTTCGATAATATCTAATAATTTTAGAGATTGTTTCAAAAAATTATATTTAAATATATATCTTGTTTGTGTACGTGTACGTATAACTGATTTAAAAATAACGATGAGACTCAGTAAATGACGTTACTGACGTTATATAGAGTTTTTAGGTAATATTGTAGTTGAATAATTGTAATAATGAGTGAGCTCGAGAAGTATTCTCGATAATGTTTGATCTAATAGTGCGATTCCCCAGATCCCATTGTTACACTTGTCACTTCATTTACTATCATCGCTGCAACTTGCCACGCTAATTCTTCTTTTGCCTGTGAGGGAAATAACAAATAGTTAATGAATATTTTGTTAAATATTCTTTCATGTTATTTAAAGACTCTATTTGTAATGAAGTATTTAATTGCTTGCTGAAGTACCTTTTCCTTCTCGTCATAATTTACTAGTTTCTTGACCGTTTTTGCGATGCTTGATTCTACGTATTATAAACAACAGATTCGGGGTTAGATGAGATAAACGCATTCATTGCCTATTTAGGTTTTCGTAAATGGATTAATGGATAGCTAACTATTTAAAATTAACTTACCCTTGCCTTGTCTAACAAACTCGAGGTCGGTGTCGGCTTCAAATTTCCCAAGAGCAGTTACTCGTCCCAAGCTCAATCTGCTAATAAATTATTTCATTATGATTGTCATTCGTTAAAATCATGGACATGAAATCCTCTGTAGATTAATGAATACGAGCGTACCTTTTTCTTTGAGGAGGTGGACTAGATATTGAAGCCCCATTACTTCTGTGTGATGTTGACGTGGTGGATGTTGTACTACTTATGCTCCCAGAATCTGGAGAAAAACATAATTGATATTTCAGATTAAACGGTTGTTCAGCATATTTAAGTGAATATAACGTTATTCTGTATAATTATGACGCTCACCTAAGTTGCCTTGAGGGGATTTCGCTGAGCTCAAAGATCCAATAAGGTCAGAAAGGAATGCCAAATAAAGCGATGATTTGAAAAAGCCGTCGAGACAGGTTACTTGTAAATACGCAAAGGCCTCAACACTGGCTCTATCAAAACAATGAGCAATTTCTTCATCCTTGGAGCAAATAAGTCGCTCAACGTCGCTCCTAACTTCGTCTCGGATTCCCAAGGGATGCGGAGCCTGCAGCGAAATGTACCTGTTCAAGTATTCAATCAATACAGTTATCATTTCACTGAAATAACTTAAATAACTAAAATGAATGCCGATTAGTATACTACCAGCTAATTTTTTCTTACTTTTCATAAAGCACCATAGCGTCACTCTCAGCAATTTTAAAGTCTATTGTAGCATCTTCGTCTTTGAATTGTTCGGAAAAGTTCAGGGCTGCCATTAAAAACTCAAGCACCTCTCGCTTTTCTTCTTGGTCCACAAACTAAAAGGCAGACGCAGGATAAAAAATGATTAGTTTTACGGTGATTGAACACATGAAAATTGACCATTTAAATTATAAAAAATGCATTGTTAACAGCATACTTCCATGAAATAAAACAAGACATTTTGATTGAGAAGAATGTCCAGCAACGTAACAGTCTCGCAGTTAGTGAACATGTCCACTTGACATTTTATATGGAATTTACTTTCCAAATATCGAGGTAAATACCTGAAAAATTGGACAGAGGAAATGTTTAAAAGTAAATACAGCTAATCTTATCTTCATACAAGCATATAACATTAACTGTAAAAACTTACTGGGTCTGCAATACATCGTAAAGTCGTGTGTGAACATTCCTAATCCACGACAAGCAGTCTTTTTCATCCTCATTCAAATTCCCGTCGACCATATTGGTCACCTCAATACTTGACATCACAGCGGTACATGCTTCAGTTTGAGATTTCAGGTTTAAAGCTTCATCTTCAACTTTACTACTTCTGCAGTCCAAATCGGCGTTGAGAAAGCTGGAGATTTTATCCCACATAAGAAACAGATCTTCGACACCTTCGTGGCGTAAGAAGGCACTAAAATAGCTACTAGCCCAAGTCTTAATTTCAGCTACGGTGGAAGCACTTCGTCGATTTGACTTGCCCAGTGAGTCTGCTATGAGATCCGGCGGAGGTACAAAGTTTTGTAAAGGGGGAACAGGCTGTACAAAGGACTTATTAGACACCGGTGAGCTAATGCCGCCAACTCCTGCAAATAAATTTATATAAAAATTAACTAATTGTTACTCAAATTCACTTGAAAATTACAATAAACTGAGTACTATCAGAATCCTTAAAGCTTACCATTCTGTACATTTGTATTCTGCTTGCTTTCCGCGTTTCGGAGGAAAAGTTTACGTTTAAAAAATGGCATTTTTTTAGCACCGGATGTTAATCATGTCAATTTGAGAAAGGTGAGTTTGATTTCATTTTATGCTGCTCTTCTTTATGTGAACGTTATATTTTGAGATTCTGTTAAATGACAAGGCGCTCACGCTTTCCCTCGCATACCTGTAATCAGTAAAACAAAATTCAATAATTAATATTTAAAATATTTAAGCTTGAATCGTCAACGGTAACTGACATATGTCAGAGAAAACCATGTCCCATAATCATATTCCAATTATGCATTAAATTACACTAACTACAATCATCTTTAAACTCTTATAACATTAAATGTATCCTTACCTCCGACTCACAGACCACAAAAATATATTATCCGAGAAAAGCGGGATAAGCTTAACAGGCCGTCAGCAAGCAATAACGGTAATAGTTTGTTTATTCAGCAATTAAATCTCCACGTGTAGACTTATGTGTTGTATTAAAATCCTATTAATATCGCCTATCCAATCAGCTCACTGCAGCGCGGACACGTACTTATCATTTAAACCGTGCTCAATTAAAAGCATATTATTCAATATAAAGCACCACCAACAATTTAAAACTTGTCACCTTCCAAATACTACTAACTTATGCGTAATTAAAATATACAAAGAACCGAATGCACCATTAAAAACTAAAAATCTCCCATTTCATTCCGAGAAATAGACAATGACAGCTATAAAAAATAATAATTAAACAATCATTTTCCCACCCGACACATTATTACACCACAACAACAATAACAGTTTTTCATCCATTTCCCTTCGTATTGTTCCCATCTGTCCCACTCATTGTTACCCTGACCACCACAGCACAGCAACAATCACTTTCTCTCTATTCTTCAACTGTCAGTTTATTTTAACCACCACAAAATTTACCGTTAACACTCCCGACCTTAAATACCCACATTATTTAATATCCTCCTTCATCATAACCACCTCCGTTATCTCGTGTCAGCCTCCTCATGTCATCCATTTATCCATTACACTTAACTTAAACCCTATAACCGTCTATAACGTCTTATCTTACAACAACACCGTTAATTAAATCGTTAAGGACAAGCAGAGTGGCAGTTGTAAAAAATCAGGACAAAAGAATGTTTTGGTGATCATGTTAATTAGGTATCTTGTTGCTTTGCTATCTCTCTGTATGTTATAAAGTCAGGGTCTCCTCTAAAATCTGCTCCTCCTCTATAAAGAAACCAGATCCTCTTTTATCACCTCGTATAACCCATCTACCTCTTTTTTTGCACTCATCATCATTACCAACAGCACAGATTCATTCAAGTTTCTAAACTTTATATCTCCTCCATTTCTATACTATGTCTATACTATATAGAGAGTAGTAACGGTAAACGGTAAAAAATATAGAGGAGTAGCATCGCCAAAGATTGAAGATCACTGCACTTATTATTATGCTCTATCTTGTTGCATAAAAATGGCAGAGTGGTTGGTGTACAGAGAGAGGAGAACAGGTGAGTTTTTTGAGGTGTCAGGTCTCCTCTTTGAAAGAAGCTATCTACCTCTCAAGGTCTCCTCATCTCCGTCGTTTTTTTTCTCCTAGAAATATAATATATGCTGCTAATATAATAATTATGCTGATTCTAATATAATGATTTACTAACTGAACATAAGTTATGTATATAGTTTACTATGATGGTCTATGTGAGTTGTAGTTTTGGTAATTGATGTTTGGTTTAAGAATGCAGTTTGTGATGGGGACGCTGTCGCTCTGGTGTGGAGACGACGCTTTTGCTGCGCATTTAAGAAAATAATTTTTAATCTGATCATAATAAACAGTAAGTATGTATGGATGTGTTTGGGTATATGATAGTATGGCTTTGTGACGCGTTGATAATGTTTGTATGGATGTGCTAGGATTTTTAACTATTTTCCTGGTAATAATAAGCAATTAAATTGAAGCATGCGAAGAAGCGATTAGATATAATTGGCGAAAGGATTAAAGTATAGAGAATAATATGCGGTATTATTGTCGGTTTGTGTAAATAAATATGTAATCTGTAAAGTCGTATACGTATGTTTGCGTATATTTTTATGAGTGCTGCTGTGGTTAAAAAAGAGATTCCTATGTATGAGGAATTGGTAATTATTTACAAATATGATGTTTACATAATAAGAAGGAAATGTGATGTCATGCTAGTATATTTAGCGATTTAACTAAAATTTTGACTGAATTCGAAGGAATTCGATAAGAATGGGGGGCCTCAACGGATTTTTTGACTGTGAATTGGAATACATAAAGGGTTGTATGTATGACTGGATTCATTTTTTAAAGTCAAGAATAAAACATGAAATTAATTATGATTTCTACATTAGAATTGCAACAGTAAGAATAGAACAAGACTAATGCTCATGCTGGAATAAATATTTCCAAGTATTTTATTGCATACATAGATTAAGAAAAATGCATTTTTCATAAGATGCCCATGTATTTTGTTACAAGAAATATGACTTATTGCCATGACTATTGGTTAAATAAAAGGTATTTTAATCAACAATTTTCTTACTTTATGATTGACTATTTATTGGTGAAGGGAACCTGGAATTTCTCAAGTAGCCCCAGATTGATTCAACGGTTCGTTTTTTTGCTGATTTCCATAAAATATTAAGTCATACCTACATTTCCATACATAGCTTTCATATTTCAATCACTTTTAGTGAATGCTTTATTTTTCTAAATTTAAATTTTAAAAATTATTTTCAATTTAATGTCAACTGGAATTATGTGGTGCTACCTTTATGTCACAGTATTTGGAACGTTGCATTCCCTGGATTCTTTAACTTTCTTTAATCTCTTGAAAATGTGTATAGGCCAATGATTGATTGATCATTTGATCGGAATAATAATTATTTATTAGTAATTAATGAATAAAATATTTTGCATGTTCGTAGAAAGATTTTGTTTTCGATTTCAACGGTTGATTTGTTTAATTTTATATTTTTAATTCGCTTGCGAAACAATGTTTTTATTTGAAACCCTATTTTATATTATACGTATCTAAATAGGTCGGGTGTGGGACAATTTTTCGGTGGACTATTTTCTAACGGAATGTTTTATTAGCCCTATTTTTATGTGGACCGTTTTTCGGAGAGGACAAGATTTTATTATAGTTATTCTAACAAGATATTTATAAGATATTTATCAGCATACGGGTCTCTCTCAGTGATAACGAGGCGTCTACTGCAAAAAATACCGTTTCTCTTCTAATGCTAACAGCGACCGCAATGTGACCGTAGTTTACCAAATAAAGACCAAGTCTATTAAAAATTCAACGAAAAACGCTGAAACTTCGCAAACCTTTCGCAAGACTCCTGACGCAAACTGTCGCAAAAGGTTCGCATGGCTGTCTCAAACATATTACAAACCTTTCGTAAAACTGTCGTTAAACGATCGCAAGGTTGGTTCTAGCAACGGCTAGTTCGGCTTTCGAAGCTATGCTGTATGAAGATTTGGAAACTGGAAGCTGTAGCGCCAGATTTACTATGGAGTGCCTGTTCGTCCGTCGCCCCGATAACTCGAAGACCGTTAGAGATATTCGAATTCTGTTTTCACCAATCGATAGACGAAATAACTGGCTCAAATATAGGCATACAATTTTTGACCCCTTGACCCCAGGTCAAGGGTCAAATTTTTAAAAAAGTATGTTTTCAGGTTAAATTTTATGTATATGAGTATATATTCATGAAAAACTGACTTGACCTTCCTTGTCCTTGGTCAAATAGAGGTCAACTGTTTCAACATTGCTGTTTTGAGCTGAATCTTAATATTTAGAGGTATTTTGCCACCAGTAATTCAATTGACCCACTTTGATCTCAAGGTCACTTAGAGGTCAAATATTTCAATGTGCTATTTTTAGCCCCCAAGTTTCCGGCTACCTATTTCAAGCGTTTACAATGGCTAGTTATTATTCAAGTTGTTCTCATTCAATTAATTTTTCTAAGGGTTGAATAAATTTATGCTCCGTGTTGACATTTTAAATGATTTACCTTCTATATTCTATACTTATTTCGTACGACAGCTAATAGAAGTGAATTATTCTAGAATTTTGTTGGAAGTAATTATTCTAATTAATCGTGCACATTCATACATGCTTTCGCTTTCACTAGTAGCTATAAAAGCACAAAATAAAATGAATGTTTAGCTTTTGAATGGCGAACGTAAGCTACCTAAAACAGTAAAATGTCTTCTTCAAATATGCAACGTTCTATCCCGAGTCGATTATGATTAAAATGAAGTTACTACCTTTAAAATACTCCTTTAGTTTAATTTTTAAAAAATTTAGTTTTCCGAATTTTAACTCAAAATGAACTTTTGACACACTTATGGCATTCATGTTATGAATATTATGGTGATCTTTCCAGTAAATCATGTACCGTTGAAAATTACAAATCAAATTTTCGCTTTTTATTCAGTTTCAAAATTTGCATAACGCCATTTCCGGTACATCTTGCTCACTTCCTCCATCACAGGTCAACAGTAACGTCGTCCGCTGTGTCCTAATTCTGATGCTTTCTTCCTAATATGTATGAAATGTAAACTGTTTTTGGAATCCGAATCCTTGGAATGGAATCAAACGAATATAAACTTGTACCTGGTTTTGCATGTATCAAAATGCAGTTTGCATGATTTAAATTAGGTACCTAACTGCTTTTCCGGTTTATTTTGTGCATAAAAATGTGTGCTGATTTGTTAACTGGAACGCAGAAGTTTTAAATAATATTATGCTGATTATGGGGCGGAAGTAATTAGTTGAATTTTTCGTGGAAAACATTATGTAAAACACCAACATTCTCTTTTCCTTTGTTTTTTTTACTAATTTATGTAATTTTGAAGCTATTTTTAGAACGATTACCATATTTTCGTTTTCACTTCCGGTGTAGGATTTGGTATAAAAGGACAGAAAATGAACATTTTTCTTCATTCGTGTTCGGGCAATTGGAAGAGAAGCCAACTCAACCAATGAGCTCAAGAGTAATAACGCAAAGTCGATAAAGTCGTTTTTGTCCAGGAAGCATTTTTCGTCTTTGTTTATTACTTCATTAAGATCTAAACTAGCACCTTCACTTTGGCTTTTGTGTGAAGGGGCTACTAGCAAGTATTGTAAGTATCAGGGCTGGACCTTCAAAATTCTTGACGACACAACCCACCTACCAGGCCACCGTTTTGAAACTCTATCACTGGCGAGCGATAAGTCTTGTCATCTTGTCACTTTTTGGGAATTGTAAAGCCAACTGATCAAGAAGTCTCTGAAAAGTTGGATTATTCCCTAAAATCGTGAGTCTTCTCACAAGAGTGGAGCCGCAAGAATGGAGCAACCAAGGAGCCAACGGCAGGGTTCATTTCCATATCGCAGAGCAGAAATTCCAGCAGCGGATCCGACACCAGCAGAAGTTTTGGGAGTTGACGATGGATCCTACTTCCACATCTCATTTTGCGATACTGCTATTACGGTAAGCACTATACATTTTAATTATTAATATTTAGCATTTAGGAAAAATTGTTTCTGCATGAATTCACTTATAATTTTTTTGTCTTATGTTTCTCTTTTCTATAGGCATCGTATCTGGCAATGCTTGAGAAAATGAAGGCTTGCGTTTTTGGTCGTCGCTGCATCCCGTTCAAGGCGGAAGGTCAAAAGCCTGGAATGGATTGTATTGTGGAATACGCCGGTCCCCGAGGAGGAATTTACGTGCGAGGGAAGATTATCCAGACATTTCCAGAAACGGGAAACGTACGGGTCGAGCTCATTGACGACTTTCTGGACGTTGACGTGCATCATTCCGAGATATTCTACACAACTCAAGCAGTTCTGGACTACCCAAGATTTGTAAGAGTTGACAAATTTTTTGAGCAATTTTACGTCCATTAACAAACTAATTTGTATGTTAATTAATATTTTGGCTTTTCCTTTCAGTCTCTGAAGTGCAAGTTGTTAGGCATGGAGTCCTTCATCG
>JAHZMV010005801.1:0-10097 GCA_027743765.1 Coecobrya sp. COE2
ATTTGTCATGAAATCATGGCTCACAAAAACAGCGAGATCTCAACTTACAGGCACTTTTAAGAAACACAGTAAAGAGAATTAGAATCACGACATTCTAATTAGTAGATGCAAGTTGAGCAAATGTCAATAAACCTTCACTGGAAATTTTAATATTGGACTGAAGCTTGGACCGTCTGAGGGAGAAAGTATGAGAAGTTTTTACACACAGTAGTGTATTGCGGTGATGTGTGGAGTTTCTGCTGCAATACGTCAAAACTACCCTCAGCATCTTGAACCTTCAGATTTAAAATGCAAAAGGAATACAATGCTTAAGCAAGGCAAATAAAACAACACGATTGGAAATACAATAAGATTGGCTAGTAGTGAACCGCAGAAACTTAACATAATTAAAACTAAAACAATCCATTCCAAGAAAAACGGCTTCGGTATTCCGGAAATAATATTCCATTCGCCATTTTAAAAATACCGTTGAATAACTGAGAAAATGGTAGCTCACAGTTGCTTTATAGAAGAAATGACACGATTGTTTACTATTTTGCTTATAAGGAAAAACATTTTAATTATATTTATGTTTTTGGTAGAAGCCTCTGCTTGAATTACAATAAAACATAGGATATTGAAAATGTAACTGCATTCATGAATATCAGACACTAACATAAAGGCGAATACGGTGGCCATTATTTCAGACAGCGTATATGTTCCTGCCAGCGTAATTGTTTTACCAGCATGCCACCATTACTGGTGCAGCCAAGTGAATGGTAAAATTATTAAACTGTATAAAGAGTGGAAGTCCAGCAACTTGGGAGAGCAAAAAATTCCTTCGATGCTTCAATGCATTGAATAGAAATTTACATTTTATAAATACTCCTACTTACTATTTTGATAATCTATGAATTTTTGTACCATGATGCACAGATATTAAAAATTAAAATTTGAATATGAGATAAACCTCAAACTTGTAGTTAGAGTAGAGATTAATTTGTTGATAATTATTTCTGGGTATTGTGTTTCCCGATGATACATTGTGGATTCCCGAAATCCCAACAATTGGTTATAAGGTATGACTTACAATTTTCGCTATTAAATTTTTATAAAGACCAAATAGTGTGATCGGTCAATCTTTTAAAAATACCCCGGTCATTTTTCGACTTATCTGGAATAAGATAAGAAGAAATGCGGCAAAAACTGCAATGATGCTGAAAACTTATTCATGACGCTTAATATTTTTGCACATAACAATTTTCCAAAGACGCCGTTACCCAGCTTTAACGTATTGAGCTTAGTAAGAAGTCTATGGTCCTCTCCAAAAAACCATTAACAGGCTTTGGTTTCCAAAACGGAACAATTACCTGCGTTGTTTGTCATGCATTATAATATTACGCTGTGTAAAATTCTGAGAGCAGGACAGACGCACAGCACTCTTGCTTATAAAACAAGATCATCTTCGTCTTGGAAATGGCCGTGGGAAATATTTGGAGAAACAGTGGTGACATCAGTTTTTATTCGTGCATGACACTGCATAAACTTTGAACGAAACTCGAATTTGAATGTATCAATTATTAGTGAATATTGATTGCTTTAGTGTGATAGCAGTACAGTTACTGGTTATAATATTTTCCCATATGCAATGGTTTAATACCAGCAAGCGACACCCCTCATCTGATAAATAGCGCAAAGTTTAAATTTTGCATCTCATCTCTCTGCACGGATCTGTGGCCCTCCACATCAGCTGTGTTCTTTCTGAATTGCACGACGCAAATTGTGGAGCAATCTCATTTTAGTTAGAAAATTTTACGTTAATGTGTGCTTATATTAGCAGTGATAAATTTTGAATATTTAAAAGGTAAACAAGGAAAATTCGAATTGAATAAAATTAATGTTTAAAAATAGAATTTCAGTGAACCAGTTTTTTGAAATATTTCTTCTTATGTTTAGTGTGCAACAAACTTGACAGGATGTCTTGGGATAATGAGTTAAAGAAGATGGATCCGGATTACAGTGAAACGTCCACCCAATCAACCATTGTATCTCCAACCGACAATGATCGTCTTTTTGAAGTAGTCGTGTTCTCGTGCTCTAAATTAGACTTGTATTATGGAGAGTCCGAAGCAGCATCTCCATTTCCGCTTCTTCAAACCGTCAAGAAATTATTTCTTTCCTGTGATGCGTGCAAATTGAAAAGACTAGTGATCTGTCCACATTCGGAAATACTCATGCATGAAGGAAGTGAGGAATTGAAGATTGAGCTGAGTTCATCCCGATATGGAAACTTCGTCAGTGAGAACGTACCCCCGATGTACAGCAAAGAAAATCTTCCAACTTTACTTGCAGAGTATTTCACGGCTTATCAAGTATGTCCTGATGGGAACTGCTTCTTCTCCGCTGTCGCATTTGGAATGAATTTGGACCCGTCGTTGGGAAAATCAATTCGAAGATGTGGATACATCGACCTAAAATCAAGCACAATTTTGAAGAGCAAATTGGCAAAATTAAACGAAGAAGACTTGAAACGGCAGATAAATATTTTGTACAAAGACGGGAGTTGGGCCACAAGCCATACCATTTTTATTACATCGTACATTCTTTCACGACCGATTATTGTGTATTCGTTCCTGGATACATTAGAGAAAGTTAAGAAAGTCGTTGGAATACGATATGATGCACGGGCTACCAACGCCAACACTCCTCTCTACATTTGGCTTGAAGGGGTACATTTCAGTCCTATGATTTTGAAGGATAAGCTCAAAAAACCTGCACCTGTGCTATATGAACCCGGCCATGTCCGTCCAACGCTTCCACGTGGGGAGCTCAATGAATATTTTAAAAAATGTTGGTCTACTCCACGCAACAAATTAGAAATTATAAACATTGACGAGAGTGAGAATGATGACTGTGACCAATCTGCTGATTTTGAGTCCAAGTCTGACAAATGCAAAAGTAAGCTGAACAATCCACAGGGAAAACTGTATTCGCCAAAGGATCAAACCGAATCCACAAGGTAAGAATTATTTGAATTGTGCTGCTATTATTTTCAAATTTATTAAAAGCTTCAATGAAATCTGTAAATTCTAAATATTTTGTAATACCGTTTTCTTATAGAAAATCCGAGGAGCCTTTTCAGAAACAGGACGAGAGATATTATAACTACGTTCTAAACCATCTCAAAGTGGATTTTGAAGACCAACGACTGTCAAGCGGAAGCGTTATGCAACAGTTTTTAAGAAAATGTGTCACATCCACGGAATATTGGGATTACTTCATTCAGCGTCTAATCAAATCCAGGAAACTTTCTGCAGCAAAACAAAAAGGAATATGCCGAGCAGTTTATTGGAAGCAACAGACTTTTCAAGGGAGACAAAAATTCGTGAACATGATGCTCGAAATTGGATTAAGTATGGATCTTATAAAGCTATATATAGAGCTAACAAACTCCACCTTCGGAGCACTGACAAACCCACTCAATCTCTACAAATGTGGAATCCCAGAGTGCTCCAAGCCTAATCCAGAGATTTCACAGGAATCAGGAATTAAGTTCCCAAATTTCTCCAATCGTCAAGAATCCAGCAGCTCAAGGATAATGAAGAGCCCTGAACTAATTACAGGTACAAATAACGGTGAGGAGGAAGAACCACATCTTGAAAATATGGACATTTCGGAGGATGAGTGTCACCATAAATCAAAATCAGGAGACGAAAAAGAAGACAGCGAGTCTGAAGAAATATTGACTGACAGCTTAGGTGACAGAGATCACGACAATAGTGTTGAATGTGCTGAAGATGACCCCATGAATTTAAACAATCAGTCGTCGGAGATTCCGGAGATTCAGAAGGATGTTATTTGTCAAGTCTTACAAATTCCAAAATCTGCATTGGCTTACAAGCCTCCGAGGAAATTTAAAATTAAATTCAAGCCTACTGATGTTGAAGACATGGTCGATTTTAGTACTATGGAGCTTATAGAAGGTGAATGGCCAAACACTGTAAACAGGGTTTTTAGAAGAATGGAAGTCGTATGTTGTTTCCACGCTAAAAAGGGTCCATATTATTTCAAGAGGATTCGTCAATTTTGCAAATTAGAAGGGAAATGTAGTGGAAAATGTGGAATGCAGTTTACCATAATTATTCGCAAGACTCCGGCTAGTGGTAGGAATCTCAAAGCGGAAGTTACCTCAAAAGGAGCATTCCACTTAATTCAGAATAAAGCTACAGGAAGACAAATCCGTGGGAAGGAAAGAAAAAGAATCAAGGAAGTACTCAAGAACAAAAAACCTCTCAGTGTATTCTTAAAAAATATTCAGCATGTCGCGGGCCTACAGGCTATCCACAGAAATCACCTTCAGAAAAGTAAACACTCGCTAAGAAAAATGCGATCAGAAACGAGAAAAGATGAAGCTTTAGACGCAGACCCAGGAAAAGAGCCTCTGCTTTTGAAAGCAAAATATATTTCTGAAGATCCTAAAGGCAATGATGAAAAAGTTTTCTGTCACGGATACATCCAGCACGCAAATGTAACTGCTGGAAACCTGCAGATTTTGATGTATACCCGGGAAGCGCTCCTTTTTCACCACACCCAGGTCAAACTAGGCTATAATGTATGTTTTCTGGACGCCACTGGTGGATTCATGAAAAAATTGTCACCCAAAACTCCACTTCTTTATGTTCTACTTGCAAAAAACAAATCTGGAATTACTTACCCTATTGCTCAATTAGTCTCCGAAGAGGGGACAAATCTCGATATCATGACATTTTTGTCCCGCGTTCGTCGAAGTTTGGATTTGTTGAAACGGAATTCACAAAGGCTATTTACTAATGTTATTGTTGTTGACTGGAGTTGGAGTATGCTGCACGGAGTTTGCAAGGGTGTTAATACGCAAGAATTATTGGATTATATTTTGGAATCCTGGAAACTACTAAAAGGTGGAACTTGGAAAGAGAATCACTCGTGCATTTTTATATGCACTAGTCATCTTATAGCTGCAGCAAGAAGGCTTTTCTCGAAGAAGCTGACAAGCAAGACAAGAGAATTATGAATACGGCCCTTGATGCCGTCGCCAGGACTCAAGAAACATTTAATTTGGCGGAATTTAAGGAAACTGTCAGGATTGTGGTTCGCACATTTGGATTAAAGTTTATTTCAAAAGCAGAGTTAGACAGAAACGTAAACTATTTGGAGAGGAAGAAGACGTTAATCGAAATTGAAATAAAGTCGGAAGTGGCACCCGAAGTTTTGGACCTGTATGATAAAATGGACCAATTTGCTAAGTCACTACGTCAAAAGTCTCCATTTTATTCATTATTCGAGGAACTGAAACTAAAGGAAGGCGTCGATCAACGTAAGATTTACGATAATACCTGTCACAGATTTCTTTGGCATAATTTTAATAAATAGTGTTATACTTTTCGGGATACACATTTAATTACATATCTTCCTTAATTACAGCTCAAGTGTTTAAAGGAGGACTACTGGATAATCCCTTACATTGTCCTACAATACTGAGATCATTTGGTAACAACAAAATTCCTATGTATCCATTTTGGGCTGCTGCCATTCCTCGGGCTACACAAAATCCTACATTTTTACGTGAATGCAACGCCACGGTTGAATCAGCGTTTAACAAGTGGAAGAATGTACTTTCAGAAACCAAGAACCGTGCATATCCAGAATATGCTAAAGAAAGTTACAATTTTTATGCTTCTTCATTACGGGAGTCAGTTGACAGTATCATTGAACAGTCCGACATCTCTTCACCGTCAATTAACCCACGACAAAATTCTCCACCACCATCGAACAAAAAAAACAATACCGAATTGAAAACTGAAACCTGGAAGAAACGAAAATCTGGTAACAAAAAAAGTAAACATTTTTCAAATGTTCCAACAAAAGCAAGCAAATCATCCCAGTCACGGAAAGGACGACATATAGGTACGCATTACCCATTTTCACATCAAACTTTCAAATGGCTAATGAGGCATATAATATTTTGCCGCGTTTACATTTTAGCTGACCATTGTCATATTTTTCTACTTTTTGTTATTGTTTTCTGACTTTAGGCAGTGATCTGGTAGCGGAAGTCAACCAAAATACTGCAGCAGCTTGTGTTCCAAAGTTTGGGCTACCCAACATTGGGTCGACGTGTTATCTGAACGCAACATTTCAAATGATAATGAACCTTCCCATCACTCAATTACAGTATGCAGAAGAGACCCTGGAATTCCCACTGGAAGTATATTTTCGTGGTACCCAAGAGCGATCATTAGAAATGGACGCTGCAATGCTTGCAAAGGAAGCCGTTGATCAACTGCTTGATAATAATTTTCCTACTGGAACACAACATGATCCTCATGAATTCTTTAAAAAGATTATTCAATTGGATGGATTGCAATATCTGAAGAACGTTTCATCAGTCGAGACGAGAGTTGAAATAGAATGTAACGGATGCATGTACAATTCAAGCAAATACGAAGAATTGAGCGAAGTCCTTATCCAACCTAATGAGCCTTTGGAAACTGGAATTGAGGCTCTTGACAGTAATGAAATTTTGGAAGACTACCGTTGCACGACTTGCAATGACAATGCCAGAAGGAGTGTATCTGTTTTATCAATGCCACAATATTTGTTGTTTGTGACGCAACTGGTACAAAATATCAACGGTGAGCTTTCCAAAGTTGCTATTAAGCCTCCTTTTAAAACAGTACGCAAGAATTTTGAGGCACTTACCCCGGGAGGGATACGGCAATATGAATTACAATCGTTTGTAACTCACGAGGGAAGGCGACTGGATGCTGGACATTATCGTACTTACATTCCAAAGGGCGAAGGATTTATCTGTTGTGATGATACCTACATAAGGGAATGTATGGAATATCGAGGCGATGCGTACCTGCAAATGTACAAGAGAAAAGAATGAATCTGCTATTGTGAAAAATGGATAGAAACATGTTACCTCTATAAACATTGTGTTGACTAAGGATATTCCAACTAAATTAATTAGTAAGGATACAGTTCAAGATGTGTCATTAAATTGTGGTAAATCAAATATTTCTTCTCAAAATAAAAGTGATGTTTTGAAGTTTGAAAGTGTTACTGGTATTGTTGTTTTGCAAGTGCACAGTTATCTAAAATGACCAGCAAAAATCGTTAGATAGAGTTGATACTACTTACGTTGCAGGCTAATTAAATTTTGTTGGAGCTGTCGGTATATCTAAAATAGGGACACAGTTTTATTCGTCATTGTTTTTGGGCAAAATTTATGAACTTGCAGCAAATAAATTGGCTGTTTGACATATGCATAATTAAATATTTCGGCTTTCACCATTTCAAATTTTTAAAAGCATTAAAAGTATGGCCGCAAATGTCATGTACAACCTTACCATGGACGACCGAAGGCAAATTTTTGAAATGGGAGACAGAAATTGGTAACTATAGACCGCAAGACAATCCTCCAGCTCCGATTTGTCGAAGTCTATGTTAATCATTTGACATTCGGTAAAAATTAAACCAGTCCTTAATTACGGAGTTATTGACTTAAATAAAAATATTCCAGTTCACACAGGTATCTGTGGACATTCGGGGGCAAATATATCTGACCGCAGCAGGATTGCGTCTGCCGAATGACGGAAAACCATTTGGGATTGTTGATCTTCTGCTCAGATATTGGGACTCAAACCAGACCTAATTTTGGGGTATTGTGCCAAAATCTTCTTCAGATAGTTCAAGCACAAGGCAAAGATATGTTATAGTAGATATAAACAGTTGGTCATCTCTTCATGGAGTGATTCAGATCTCCAATGCCAATAAGGATAAGATCTCATCTGTCACTTATCACTTATCAAATAGTTTGTGAAAATTCAGAATAATGAAATTATAACAACTGAGAAGTCAATGCATTCCAGCAATTCGTGATATGATAGCACTATGGCGTGAGTTGATAAAAGGACGCCGTCTCAGGTGGATACCACTGTACTTGAAGTTTGGATTTTTTATAGTGGTATCACATAACTTCCCAACGCCATTTTTCCCTAGAATATTTCCATTGTATCCTTTTGCTATGTAAGTATAAGCATCCTAATTTGCAAATATTTTAACTCGGGTATTGTACTGGAAACTCTTAAGGGATTGGATGTGAGTGACAATAATAATAATGGATAGGTATAGCTCCGCCAAAGATAGTCTAAATTATAACTGTACGTGTACGTTCTAATTTACGTTACCTTTAGAATTTAACTAGGTATATACTACATATTTACAAAATAGCCTAGGTCATGCTGTTTGGCAAATATTCAGGTTGAAGCTGGTGTACTATGCCAGAAAATCGCATAGTAAATAGTGATTACTCTGCTCAGATGTTTAACCGTTTACCTCACTCGTCGTTAACCGTTGATCTTTCGTGGATAAAATGGTGCTATTCTGTTAAGCGTGGGAAAGAGGGAGTTAACGATTAGCACAGATACTATACACAATATGTAAAGTTAGGTCAAGCTAGAGAAATATATCAACGAGAAACGGCTTCTTTCTTCTCCAAATCCGACAAACATTTGTCTCCGGATTCTAGATATAGCTGTGTAGTTTCAGGATATGATTTGAAATTTGAACAGATTCCGCAGATAGAATTTTATTTATTTACATTTTTATAGAAAAACTATTTGCAGTGTACTATACATGTGCAAATTATCTGCGGGGTACAGAAATGTATTCAAATATTATTTATTACTATGGTTAACTGAGATGGATCAATCATCCGTGATTCGCGGTTTGCCAGTGTGGCTTAAGTTTTGGAAAAAACATGGCGTCAATTTCCAAAGCAATGTTTATTGTGTTCCGCACAATAGATTTTATTCAAACCTTGTGCGTATCATATAGATAATTTGCGCAACACGTATGCCAAATTTGGTTGTGGTAGAGGATTTTATTCGTGAGTACGAATCCGACAAACATATTATTCCGGGTTCTGTGCTATTGAATTTCAGGCTTGTCTTGAAATTTGAACATGTTCCACATGATAAAGTTTCCTTATGGTTTTCATAAATAAACCTCTTGCATCGCACTACATGTGTTCCAAATTTTGGCGGGGCAGGTACATGTAGTCACAAGTTTTCTACTGCTTTGGTTCACCACAATGGGCCAAACATCAGCCATTCTCGGTTTACAAATTCGGCATGATCATATGGCATCTTCAAACTCCAAAGCAATTTTTAATTTGTTCTGCGTGATAAAATTGGTTAAAACTTTCCAGGAACAATAGAGATGGTACAAGTAATATGTATTTAATAATTTCGGTTATAGCAGTGCAATTCGCTCTTAAGTTACAATCCGACAAATAATTGAGTCCCATTTACATTCTATGGGGTTTCAGGTTTGTCTTGAAATTTCAACAGGTTCTGCACTATAATTTTTCCTACAAGTATTCATAAGTAAACCTATTGCATCTAATGCACTACATGTGTGCCAAATTTTGGCAGGTTAGAGATATATATTCACAAAATATCTATGGGTGTGCCTAACTACAATGGGTCAAATATCCGTCATTTTCGGTTTGACAGTTAGGCTTTCCATCTGGGACAAGCATATGGATTCAACAACCATTCCCATTTTTAACCGTGTTCCACGCGGTGAATGTTGTTAGAATTTTTCAAGTTACAAGTTGTCGCAATGAGCAATACATGTGCGATGTGTGGTCGATATAGAGGAATTCCTCCGAAAGTTACAAGCCGACAGACACTTGATTGAAGTTTCCGTGCAATGGAGTTTGCAATTTTGTTTTGGAATGTTCCGCGCGATGGATATTCTTGAAACTTTTTGGAGATGAATTATTCGCAAAGTACTGCTTCTGTGCCAAGTACGAGGGCGTTTTCAAAAATCTTGCACCAAACGGAAATGTAAATTAAACCTATCTATTCAAATGAATTGACATGGCATTTCTTGTATACATTATCTACATGAGTTTGGCTATGTGATACATCAATTTGTTTGGCTTTATATGTGTTTATTTGATTGATTGATTGATTTTGGTTTTATTGATATCCCTTGGTATAAGCCCATGGATACCGGGCCAAAATTACAATTTTTATATAAAACAATTTCGTAATAATTTCAATATA
>JAHZMV010005802.1:0-14678 GCA_027743765.1 Coecobrya sp. COE2
CTTGTCAGACAACGCCTTTGATAAGTATAACGGTACCGCTCTACCAGTGCGGCTTTGCTTGCCTTCGTTGAAACGTTTTTGGATTCGTTCTCGATTTTATCGTTTCCTGTCGATCGATTTCATTCTGGCGATGCGAGAAAATCTCGAGGAGTTCACCCTTGACATTCGATTTCAATTGCCCCACACATGCCAATCATGACTCTCAGTTACTAGACTTGTAGACCGCATGCACGACTCCAAGTTGTGGGATAAAATACCCAAATTGGAGCGAATGACAATTATATCGGGGACCGTTGGAGGAATCCAGGCAAAGAAGTGTACAGTTACGATGGAAGGAAGAATTCACAAATCCTTGTGAATGAATAGAAGAATTAATTGGCTTAACGTTTTGATGGGTTCTGGACCAGTTTGATGAAAAAGAATATAATTACACATGTTGGCTGTAGTACAATAAAATAGTGAATCTATCCTAAATTATGAACTTGTAATGTTTAATAAGCTTTATATTGTAATGAAACAGCTAAGCAGAAATAACAGCGTAAAAATTTAGTTTCCTTTAAAACAAAAATTAACTTGTACATTTGTAAAGTCAACAATAAAATGCGAAGAAAGGTGAATAAAAATGCCGGTTTACCACATATTATTTAGATTCAAGTATTCCATCAATCTGACTTCAGCAGTAATTAGTAACGCCACTTAACTATTTTGAGAGAGTTTTTATAAGAATCATTATTATAATTTTTTGGGCACCAAGAGAAGCTCTTTGTCTAGTAGATAGATTCGGGTTGGCTCACCTTGATCCATATAAATAAGTACTTTCAGATCACTGTCGCCAAAGAAAGATTGATCTTACACAACTTTTGCTACCACAATTGGAACATTTCCTTCCCTCATCCTCTTCCAAGATAATAATCCAGTTTGCCAGGACTATTTCTGCCAGTGTAACCCTTTTCTCCAGAAATTGTATCTTAACCTGACACTAGCACCGATTCGTCTCCAATAAAATCTAAGTTTGGTGAGTCAGTCCTATTCCGGTTGACACTTAGGACGGATGCGAGACTTCACAATTATTATGAATTATTAACAATAATTAATTACATCATGTAGAATGCTAAATTTCTACAAACTCTATATCGATACAATTTCTAGCTTTAAGACTGAGTTCCCGTCCATCGGATGCAAAAGCTTTTTTAGTGGCATGGACAGCATCCAACTATATCAATTGGCTTGGCAAGAATGTATTTAATCTTGAAATGATTATCCTGACATGATGATAAATACACTAACCTAATTTTTTTGTTTATTTGTGGCTTATCTACTCACTGCATTCCATTGATTTTGGTGGACTTTTTCCAGATAATGCATAAAGTTATATGACTACATTTTTTAAGTTGGCATATTTTATAGCATTCTGCTCTTTTTCCAGTTTAAGTGGGCGTAATGAACATTTTTTATTTTAATATTACTATGCTATACATGCATTATACAGTATATTATTACGGTACTTATGAAGCTTTGCATTAAGCGTCATATATAAAATGATTCAAGATAACCAAGACTTGCTGATTATATTTTGCAGAGAAATGTTTATATGTTTATAAAGAAGATAAGAATTGATCAACGGTGCTGTGCTGGTGGAAGAATAGATTGAAATAACTTGCCAATATAAAATGTTCACAGACAGAACTAATATTGTCAGGTAAGTAATTTACTTCCACGTCAGCACCACTTGTGAAGTTTTATCAGTTATACGTGGACAAACTCAGCATCACCTCTATGCCATTTTGTGAATTTCTTCATGCACACATCACACAGTGTTCTTCTATTACAAGCGTGAGCTCGTAGTGTACTGTTTGCCTCGGTTTTGAATATTTCCGTTGCTTTTTTCAAACTATGATTTCAAAATCTATATACTTGTACTACATCAGTGCTCGAATATACCAGATTTTATACCGCCGTTAAATTAAAAAAAGTGAAAAACTGTCTGAAAATTTAATATACCATATTGAGCTCCAAATAATGGTAATGACTTATTGGAAGGAGCTGATGGTCAGAGTTTAATGGCCAAGTTAATTAGTGCTTAATTATTTTCAAATGGAACGTATAACTCGTGTATTATCCCGTGTCCCAGTTTTATCGTTAATTTTATTGTTATTTAGATTTTAATTTGTAACTGCAATCAGTACAAGTCCAACATATTACAAATAAAATAACTCGTTAGTTAAAGTTTTGACATTTAATAATGCTAGCGAAATTTGTAGATTGGATTAACAATTAAAACAGTTAGTGGTGCAAGTGGAACAATTATAACTTCTAAAATATTCTGAATGCATGCTAAGCGTAGGATAAATGAAGGGACCTATTTCAGATAAAACATTTCGACTTTTATGTGTAAGTGCCAACGTGAATTGTTTTTCAAAACATTATACATTATGAGCAGGGGCATATTGAAATCATTGGACTAATGGATAAGGTTTGGAACATTGACATTTTTCATCTCCCTTGCTAGTGTAGACAGGACAAGCACCACTGTTCAATAAAAATTACCACTCCTAGTGTTTACAAGGTAACTACTTTTAAAATGAGAATTTTGTACGTATTAATTTTTTTTTAAATTTTGATAAAACCAGAATACATAAATAACTTATTAGCTGTGGCAAATAATTCAAAGCTTTATGTAGCATGATGATATACCTAAAGTATTACTAAGCGGTTCAATTATTAAGTTCAAGTAGTTTTATGTTCACCAATATAAATCATACCATTAAACATAGCTTTGAATGATGACATACTTATTTTCCAGAAAAATGCTTATCATTTTATCACCCAGATAGTGATTGAGTGTGCCTCTGAAATAATAGTTTTGCAACAAATTGGTGAGCATAAACTGGTCGTATTCAGATTAAATATTATCATGTAGTGTCGTGCCGCGTCAGTGAGGTTTTATCAGGAAAACGAATTCAAATGCGCTGTCCTTGCTCCACCATTTTCGAAGTGACGGCTTCATTCATAGCCTAGTATTGTAGTGCATACTGTACATGTTTTCAATACAATATTAGTCCACCTATTTATGCTCTTAAACTACATTAACTTGTTTATATTGTACATCCTCAAGGGTATAGTTGAATCTACAAGAATATATATCTTTAATGTATTCCCTCAAATCAATGCAATTATTTTATTACCAATTTACTCATCATAAGGATGCAACGCCATTAGTTTAGTTTGGTCATTTTAACATCCAATATTTTACCCGTACAAAGCTTCTGGAGTTACCTTTCTGGTGATTCAGATTCTAATATATGATACATAGACTCAATCACTATCGATTAAAATTAGACAGTGGGCAAATAAATATATATAAATATTTGTTATTCTTTTCAGCAGTTTCAGTAGAAACTGCAAATTAAATAAGTGCATTAGATTGACATTGTGGATATAGTTTCAATTAGATGTACTAGAAGATCAAGTTTCCAAAACCCTTATTTTCCACGTGAAAAATGCATTATTTAGTCTCTTATGAAGTATCGTTGAGAAGTTAGTCTTTGATCATGATCATTTTCCAATGCGGTATTGGACTCATAACGAAACAAATGCAAAGTTTTCTGAGTTGACTATAATGAATACTTTGTATAAAATATACATGTATATTTAGGCCAGATCAAATGTCAAATGACATATCTGTCAATCATATCCATCAAGTGCATTATCTAATCCATAGTGCATCAAGTTTCAAAGCATTGTATAAAAATTCAACCTTCTCAGCATTTCCAACGCATTGACAGTGTACACCGGACCAGTGATGTGGTTGCATGACAATGATCATTGCCATTATTTATTTGTTAGCAGTCTTTCCTCTCCTGAATTAAGAATGTTTACATATTTTATACGATAATGGCTACATAAATAAATAATAATATGGTATCTAAAACTACGTAACGATATAGGCACTTGTTAGTTCATATAGTTGTGTTTACGTCATCCTGTATTACACCATTCAAGATAACACCTCGCATACATATTGTCACGTACATACCTCGGTTTCGTATAATAATGCTTATCTGATTTTCATGCACATAGGAAATGATTGACAACATTGCTGAGCAGGCGGAATAAAATAAAATCATACTTAAATACTGCTAACCTAATAAATATTTTCAAATGATTGTGCACCAAACCATTTTGCATTAATTATTTGTAGCTTTTCTACACAATTTTTCTATTAATTTTTAGAGCATAAGCATCACAAGCATCTAAAGTTATCAATGAGTCAAAGCACAAGACAATAATATCGGCAACTTATGTCAACCAATAGCTAGATTGTACGACTTTGGATATATTGTCACATTTTATAGTATTTCTGTATTTTTCTAATTTAAATGGCAGTAATAATCACTTTGGCTGTAAATATTACTATACTTGGTATGTACTGTCTGGGTAAAAACTTTTGTGGGATCTACCCAATAATGTGGAAAACAGCGGCTTCCTTTGATAAAAATAAGACGACGACGAAGATATCTAACGGACGCAGAATAGTATAAGCTAGCATAGGAAAAGTAAAATCGTAATATTTTTTGAAAAGTGTCACACATAAAGCAAAAAAGGAGTAGATCGGTTTCACTGCTGTTTTACTTTTCTTATGTTAGCCTATACTGTTCGCCATACGTTAGGTACTTACGTGGCAATTCTCATTTTTATCAAAGGAATCCGCTGTTTTCCACATTTTTGGTCGATCCCACAACACGTTTTACACAGACAGTACAATACATATTATTTCGATGCTTATAATGCTATGCATTCATCGTCATATATCAAATAATTTAAGATAACTCCACTTGCTGCGTTTGTTTTCCAGAGAAATGCTTATCTGCTTATCACATTGATAAGGATTGATCAACGTAGATGATTTTATTATTTTCTTACTCTGACCATGTATCACATAGTATATCATAAGTGTGAACTCGTAGTGCCTTGTTGCATGCAATATTCAATTAAATATTTCATTTTTATTTCAGACTATGGTTTCAAAGGGTGCATACTTGTACTATTCCAGTGCTCAAATATTAAAGATTTACCGCAGTTCAATTAAAAAAGAGAACAACTATCTCACAATTGAATGCATCATATTCAATTGCAAATGAATATAACGAATTCATAGGAAGTAGTGACGTTGAGAATTTAATGGCAACATGAATTAAGTGCTTAATAATTTTCGAATGGACCTTATAGCCCGTGTAATATCCAGTGTCCCAGTTTTATCGTCAAGTTTATTGTTATTATATTTTACTACATAGTTTCAACACAACAGTTACATAGTTACAGAACAACATCTTCTTATAAAAATAACTGGCCGATCAAAGTTTGAATATTTATAAATCATATCAGAAACTCCGTAAGTATATTACATTAACAATTAAAAGAATTAAGCGTAAGAACTCAAACAAGTTTTCCATAAAAGTCTCCTGTTCTAAGTGTGATGTGCATTCCTTAGTATTTAATGGACAAGTGCTGCAATTGAAACTTTTAAAAGATTGTGAATACACGCAATATGGAAGACAGATTAATATAACTATTTCAGATAATACATTACGGTTTACTTGATTGTGTAAGTGCAAATGTGCGAACAAATTTTTCAAAACATTACAAATTTTGAGCCGGAACACCGCGACACAGTTGGAGTCATCGATAGGGGTTGGAACAATAGCATTGGTCACTCCTTTTGCTGGTATAGACCGGTCCAGCACGACTGTTCAGTGACAATTATCACTACTAGTATTTATAGTATCTAGTTGCCAAATGAGAATTTTGTACTAAGTTCTATTTTTCATGTGATAATGATTACAAGTTATTAGCTATGCTAAACAATTCTAAACTTTATGCTGTATGTTGATATTCATGCTGTATTACGCGATTCAAGCTATAAGTTCAAGTAGTTTTATGTTCATAATCGTAGTTCAGACCGTTCAAGATAGCCTCACATTGTGACTTACATTTATTTCCCAGAATAATGATTACCTGGTTATCACTCAGATAAGGATTGTTATGCTACTACGCTGTGCCTGTGAAATAAATTACCTGCAAACATTTATGAGCAAAACATTTTCACATTCAGAACAAATATTATAATCCGGTTCGTGTGAGTGACAACCAACAAGTGTTTATCAGATATAGACGCTTTCTGAAATAACTACTGTTATAAGTGTAATAATATAAATTCCTTGACTATATTAGCAACTACTAAAATTTCTAATGCTATTTAAATATTGGTTGCTGGATGAACTCATTAAAGGATTTTAAATGTTTGGCCGATTTGGATGAATAAGTGTAAATTTGTAGCGTATTCTTCTTGAAAGCTATAAGCTTGGCTGATTATATTAACCCTGCGCACTGCTCTAAAGACAATTACATATAACTCTTGATACCAACCGTACTTGTTCTGATTATTCAACAAAGCTCTACAAACCGAGGTTACTCAATCATCATGGACACCGAACAGAAGAATTTAATACAAAAACATTTGCCTGCTTTATTGGAACTGACAAATTGCAATGACTCGTTCCTCTCGCGGTTCACATCGAAAAATATTTTAGATACTGAGGACGTGGAAGATATTGAGACTACAGTTAGTAAAATACGAAATTGTAAAAGTTATCGCATAATTAATAGTTTGATGTTTAATTTTTTTTGATTAAATCAAAACAGGGCCAAAATCATGGACAAATCAGAAAATCCAAAATATTCTACAAGTTAATTCAAACCAGAGTGGGGTCATTTGAGGTGTTGTTGGAAGCTCTAGAATCCACTCGCCAAACAGGAGCACTTGAAATGCTTGGTGGTTCATCGGAGCAATTGTCAAAAAAACGACCTCTGATTGAAGATGGAACTTGTCCAGAAGCAAAATCTGCCAAATCTGTTAGGTTTTCCGAACCACCAGATTATATAACAAACTTTTTAAGTGACGCGAATAAAACTGTTTTAGTCGTTAACACTGTAGACTCTGAAATAACGTGCGATAGAATATATGAAACATCCTGTAATTGTCGACGTTACAATTACGAGGAGTTTCTAGGGTTTATTTCGTCGCAAACATCAGTTAATAGAAATGACCATATTCCAGTAGTTAGCTGTACGAACAATATTAGTAGCATTCTTCGCCATTGCAAACGATTTCAAGGAAAAGTTATAATCGTTGGGAGATTTGATGCCAAAACAACAGATCCCACACACGTAAATGTGACCGACAAAATCCAGTGGAATGATTTGAGCCCGATTTTTGAATACCAAATTCAGAAAGAAATAAAAGCCTGGTTTGACCTAGAAAGTTCTGAATATTCAACAGAGCTGGAGTACGCAGAGCCTGAACTAATGCTTCAGTTGATTAAAAAAGAACGTCCCAATTTATTTAAGGATACCATTCCAGAAGTACTAAAATATTACATTCCTCGTCGACTTGTAACCAGAAACATGATTTCACAGAATATCTTCTCCCATCACGGATCAGACGTCTTTCTGATAAAAGGAGTTGAAAGGCATGAACTCTCAGACTTAGCCAAGGAGAGATCGACCGGTACCTCTAGTGAAATCATCAGCGGAAGTCTTGATCATTCCATCAAATTTATTCTTCTTGAAGATGATGCACATTTTGATAAAGTTGTTAGCTGTGCTAACAACCATCCAGTACATGTCCTTCTGCATAAAGACGGAAAACTCAATTGGCTAAAATCTTCAGGTGACATTGGCAACCTTCAAAATTATGTGGAAGATACAGCAACGCAAACTGTTCAGAAAGAAAATGATTTTCTTGAGACTTTGACTACTTCTCCAAACGAAAATAATGTTTCCGTTTGTATTTCTGACACTCCTGGCATGGGTAAATCTGTACTATTAGCTCAAATAGGAAGACAATTACAAAACGAGAAACCGAAAGGTTCCGTAGGGTTTATAGTAATCAGTGAGCTGGTTGAACAAACCAAAGAGTTTGAAAAACTTGAAGGTTCTGAATTTAATGACGAAATCTTTCGGAGTGTGGCAGGTTTTCTATGCGAAAATACATTGGGCGTGGCCTATCTTCGGAAGAACAAAAAAGAATTTAAGCACCTCCTCCTCGACGGTTTCGACGAAGTGAATGCGAGCGATGTTCAGTTTGCGTATAGATTAGTGAAGACCTTACCACAGATATTTCCAGATACCAAGATTTGGATTACAACACGACCCCATATGCTGTTCGAGATTGAAAAGTGCTTAGGTGTTCTTGGATACAACATAAAGGCATTTGAAGAAGAAGATCAGATCAATTTCTTGGAATTGTTTTGGTCACGGCAATGGACAGATGAGTCTCAAAATGAGGCAGCCGACAAGCTTCAAAAAATTGCAAAAGAATGCTTGAAATCAATAAAATCCAAGATGGACGCAACAAGAGACGCCGAAGATGACGAAAATGATGTACATATACATGAAGAAGACGATAATATACAGAGAGAAGAGATTGACACAAAAGGATTAGAGATTGCCGGAATTCCTTTGCAGTGTCTTCTAATTGGCGAAGTGTTCGAAGATGCAGCCATTGAATATTGTAGGTCCGACGGAACAATATTACCAGTCTTCCGCGTCAACTCCATTGCTGACTTATATCAGCAATTAGTAGAGATGAAATTCAACAAATTTTTTAAGCTTCACAAGAATAAGGGTTTTGTTGAGGACGATTTGAAGCAGGCGCATATCTACTACTCCATGTCCCTTTTGTTTCCCTCCCGTCTGAAATTACTTGCCGAACAGCCACGGAAGTTATCACTTCAAGATGTTTTCAATGTCGGAATAATTGAATCAAAATGCACTCCTCCAGTTCCAAGGTTTATACACAGAACTTTAGCAGAATATTTCGTGGCCCTGTATATATTGGACTCACTTTCCACAAACATCACAACCAAAACATCCGCCCTATTTCTCAATCACGTACTGCAATCGAAATCGACCATTCAGAAAATTAAAAAAATTAAACTTAAAACACAAGAGTTTAGGCATTACGTTATTTGCTATTTTATTGACGAGTATTTGTGTAAATACGAAGGCATCAAACTAGTTAACAGTTCAATCACAGTCCCAAAACTAAACAAGATATCGGAAGCTTGTGCATATGGCAGTTTTGAGAAAATGTTCACAAAACTGTTCCTCTCGCTTACAATGGATTCAAAGTACAAACAAATTTATTCTGAACATTTCCTGATTGTATGTACAATGTTTGCAGGGCGGATAATGTTATTCGAGGTGTTGAAAAATTATCGGGAGCTGAATAACTCCAAGTCTATTGTTAACATTAAAATGCAAGAATACACACTCTTGCATTTAGCAGTGATACGTGGAAACTATGCGACTGTTGAATATTTAGTTAAAGAGGAAGGGTTCAAGGAGTGTATTCATTCTGAATTCAATCAGTTTTCTAACTTAATACATGACTGCGTTTGTGACTCTTTGACCCAAGATGATAGAATCATTGCGGAAAAGAAACATATAATAAATTATTTAGCTACAATTAGCACGGATTTCATGGCAAGAAAAAATTCAAATGGAAACGTTCCGATTTTGTCGACGAGACTGCACCCGGTCCTTGCAAAGGAACTCCTCACATTGACTAAAGACGAAACGAACGACCCACATATTTTAAAATTTCTTCACAGTTGCCTAAAGGAATACAAATGTAAAGATTTGATTTCAATTTTCCAGCAAATACTTGACGAAAAGGGAGTGGATAGTTTTTATGCTCTCTGGACAAGCGACTTTGATGGATCTCTTTTAATACATAAGATTTTTAAACATATCGAACCAGACGAAACAATGCTATGTCTACTTGATTCTTCTGGCGTGAACTTTAGTGTTTACGAGGGAGAAAGTTCCGTGCTCAAAACAGCAGTAGCAAATCAAAGGGGTAAAGGCTGCATATCTTGGCTTGTACAGAATGTAAACTTCACCAAAAATGAACTATTAGCAGCCTATATTCAGGCAGTGAAATCCTTTAATTGTGATGCCGTCACTACGCTACTTCTTCAAAAACAAGTAAAATCAAACTTCATTGTTCCCAAAAATCTGCCAAATATGTTTCACATTTTAAGTACGTTGACAAAAAATAATATTGACCAACAATACATTGATGTAGCCCGGGTACTAATTGAGCATGGTGAGTCTGTGAATGTCACGAATGCTAAAACGGAGGCAAATTTATCTGAATTAATGAATTCTGAGCTGGAACTTACTAACGATTGGTGGGGCCTTGCTAACGTTTTGTTTTCCCACATTGCAACCACGACAGAAAATGTGCATTTAAAACAGATTCAGTTCATGCTTAGAGGGGTGGGATTCCGGTCGCATGGCATGTATCCCCTAATGAATGCTTGCATTAATAAAAAGGATATTAGCCATCTTGATTTAAATGGGAATTCACTTCTGCATTTAATTTGGGCCGGTCATTCATCTTTCCGTAATATTAATGTAATTTTAGTTAAAGTTTGGAAAATGCTTATATCAAAAGGAGGAGATCCAATGATTTTAAACAAGGCAAAACAAACACCTATTGACAAACTAATGGAGAGCAGAGTTTATGATGAGTACTGCATTGAAGCAGTAACATACGTTTTAAATAATCAGCCTGTCTCCGACATTTCCAAAATTAATGACATCGTTGTTTTGACTATCAAACGAGATAGACTCAAAACAATTAAAAATGTGTGTGAGTGGTACACTGAACACGTAAAACAGCCAATAAGCTCCATCAGAGGCAAGTTCAAAGGAAAAAGCGTAACAATGTTGGACATGGCGTTACTCAGTTGCGATGATGACGTGCTAGAATATCTACTCAAAACACATGACTGTAGAGATACATTACAGCCGTTTGACAATACGTGTATTCATAAATGTGTTGAACAATGGGGGTATGTTGAGAAAAGTGTAAAGTTCATCATACTTGTCAACGATCTGTACCCAAATCTAATCAATACCCCAAACGAGGATGGACTTGTTCCTCTTTCTATGAACATATGGGAGGCAGGTTACATTTCCCATCTTGTGAAGCTTGGTGCAAATGTTACCGCCGTTGATGCACTTGGATATACGCCGCTTCATTGGGCACTTAAAAACAAAAGATCATTTTATGATATTAAAGCATTAGTTGAGTGTGGAGCAGATGTTAACGTAGTTACGTCTAACAACGAGACGCCACTCATGATCTCTATGGATCTTGCCCCATATTGCTTCAAAGATGTGTTCAAACTGCTCCTCGACAATAATGCTGATCCCAGAAAGCTAGATTCTGATGGAAACACAGTCCTTCACCGTCTTCCCAAAAGAGAATTTTATTATCCTGGAGATTTCCAAGAGATTGTAGAGCACCTCCTTAAAAAAGGGTACTCGGATTTATTTTATCTCCCTAACAATTCCGGCATGACTCCAATTCAAATTTCCCTTCAAGTCCATCCTGCAGAACATCCAGTATTTAAACTAATTGAAATGTACGGAACAGAAAGACACCAGGAATCCCAAACTCAATAATTAAGTACTCTAGTTAAAATAGTAGGCATCAAGTAGTGTTGAGAATTTTATCACAAATTATAATTAAATAGTAATTAGAACAATACTAAACAATTACCACCTGTTTCTGGAAGTTGGCCGAGATTAGCAGAACGCATTGTGCTTATCGTGATACTCGTCAGTTAAGTAAATCCCATCTTCAAGAATACCGTTAAAAATGTGACCATTAATCTTAATTCCTGGAGCACTTCCTGCGAAGCCAAGAAAACTGAAGGAGAAACGGCCACTGGTGAGGAAAGTACTTGCAATTAGTTAACTAGTAAATTATTATAACAAATGTAGAACTTCAAATTGTCTTAAGTACAACAACTTCGGAAAGAGTACACCGGATGCTTCGCATTCCACAAACCTCAATGAGTTGGAGATTGTCGCGGAGAATGGGATTTGGAGTGAAGTGTCACAGTGCCTTTCTAGCAAGTGCTTATCAAGAATTCACTAAATAAAGTGGTTATCTATTTTGGAAGGCTTACGTTTTGGATTCTTTTTGTGTTGGTCAGAGTGAGGTTTGAGGAGAATGCTGGAGAGTGGGCTGGAGGAGTCGACAACCATGAGAATTGAAACCACGAGAAAGATGGAGGAGTTGACTGAAGTGAGTGAGATGGCAGTCAGGGCCTTTCTGGCTTATCTCTACCACGGGGACCTTACAAAGCACTTGGAATGTATTAGTCTTTGGAATCTCTTTGAGTTGCTTCAGGTGGGTAACAAGTACCTAATAGCCAGTTTGGAGGACGCGATGAAAAATAATCCCATGGGGAAACCGGACATGTGGTTCGAGGTGGAGTCCACCCTCTGCGTTTTTTTTGCTGGAAAGGTGGATAGCCACCAGGACCCGAGGCTTAAGGCGACCTACGTATTAAAATCGTAAGTAACTAGCTTTGTAGTGACGCTTAGCTTGATGAATCTCTGTTAATTTTTTAAAATTAGGAATATAATTTTCTTACATTGTGATACAGAAACCGAAATGAAGTGATGGCGTTGCAGGAGCACCAACGACTTTGCTGAGCTTGGAGCCTGTTGCTCTGAACATGACGCTCAACTGGAAGCCGCCTAGAAGCTCTGCAACGCCTTTCTCTTCACCTGACTTAACTTAATCCACTTAACTTATTAATTTAACTTTGATGTAAACCCTACCTTGCCTTGTGAACTGTTAACCTATTTCAATAAACCATACGAGTTAAAATACAAATATAAAATTATTGGATTTATTTATTCTTTTCAACATTTAAATTAAATTATGTAAATATTTCGTTAATAATTTGTCAAACTGCTGACGTTAACAGGGTTTTATACAATTCATTAACAGAAATAAAGAGGCAATGATTTCGTCCCTAATTGTTAAAGTTAAAATAGAGATTAGTCTGAGCGACACAACTTGCTCGCCAACCTTTCCAGAATCTGTCGGAAGAGGACCGGCTCAGTTGATGACCACATCAGCGAAATGATAGTGACCAACCGTCCTTTTTTCGCCCCTCAAAATAACACAAAAAAGGACAGTCCTTTATTTAAAAAAATGTTTTTTTATGTCCTTTATTTTGGAGAATTAGTCAAACTTGCAAAAAATCATTAATTGGAACCAGAATCCATGTATATCCAATGTAGTAGTATGACCAATTATTCCCGGAATTGAATATTAAAGCACATTCCAGCACAGAAATGGCTTCATTTCGTGCAACTTTTGACATTTTCTATGAGTTTGTGATAACGTATATTATCATAGATGTAAAAATATAGTTGCTTTTACGAAAAAAATGGAGAAAACTGAAGTAGTTTTGATTCAAATTCAATTAACCAAGAAACTGTTTTCCATTTTAGGCTGTTTAAATCGAAAAATTTCAGTTTAAATATAGGTTTCAATTTGCCCTTAAACTGTCATTTATTTTTGATTTTAAGAAATGGTCACCATCAGATGGACCAGTTGCCATAATCGAAGTTGATGTTCAGCTTTCGAAGGTCTTTCGAAGAGTTCATTAGAAATTCAAAATATGATTATGAAACATTTGATTGGCAGCGATGATTAAATTAACTTCATTAATTAATTGTTATAGAGGCTCATTGAGATATTTATTTCTTTGCTTTTCCTTAATCTTCAAAAGGGCGATAACCAACTGTTCCTTTAGGGGGCACTAACTTTAGGCAAACAGACGTAATGCTTTACTCTCTTTGGACATGTTAACACATAAAAGCAAACGTTATGTGTTAACATCAGATGTGTTAACAGCCGTGTTAACAGGCCTGATAATACATAAGTCTTAAGTGTTAACGTTAGCAGGGGTGTTAAAACACATAAATTCATTCTTATGTGTAAACAGGCCAAAAGCCCGTTTAGTGTAATTCTACCACCAAAATTAAACGTTAAAAAATAAAATTAATGTGAGCACTTAAAGAAATCTAATATTAGCCTTTTAAATGCATACCAGTATTTCCTAACAATTAATTAATTAAATAATTTAATTAACAAGCCTGCCGATCCCCTGTCATTCCTCCACCTACTAATACTCAACAACTCATCCAATTTTGAGGGTCTCCAGAGAAAACACATCATCATCATCAAGCACCATAGAGTTGCCGGGGTAAAATGGAACGCGCCGCGAAAAATAAATTGTATTTATTTTTTTTTCAGCTGTTCCACCTCCTGCTTGCTTGTCTCCTCTCGTCTGAGTCAACAACTTTCTAAAAAAATAATTCGCCAAACCATTCAATCCAGTTAATTAAACAGTTTAATTGCGCATCTAGTTAAATTTTAATTAATCAAGTCTTTTCAAGGAAAAAGGATAAAAAATGTTTCTTTTTTCGAAGAAGGGCTCCGTCCTGTTGCTCATCACACTTGGAGTCCTACTCAGTCTCCTCGGCCCATCCCACGCCAGTAAAATCTCACTTTTAATTTCAAAAATAATTGTTTTATTTAAATGCTTCTATAATTAATTATTATTTATATGTGTCATCTCTTTTTATTCCAGTAAAATGCTACTACTGTTTCGAGAAGGATTGCAACAAGCCGGAGCTTGATAGACCGACCGACTGTGAGGCGCCATTTTGTGTTTGGAATACAAGAAGGTTAAAGGGGGATCATGGGCCCCTGGTGCCTTATGCGAACTGCGCCA